>JACEFZ010008659.1:0-58985 GCA_014155875.1 Cepaea nemoralis
AATGGATTTGCTATCCAAGCAATATTCCATTTCATGCCACTAGGACACTTTTCCACCTTTTATGAAGCCCACACAATGGGCTTTTGATTCGGACTTTCCACGTAATGGATTTGCTATCAAGCAATATTCCATTTCGTGCCACTAGGACACTTTTCCACCTTTTATGAAGCCCACACAGCGAGCTTTCGATTTGGACTTTCCACATAATGGATTTGCTATCCAAGCAATATTCCATTTCATGCCTCTGGGTCTTCATGCACCTTTAAATGTCAACCTGTATGTAGTTAAAGTAAGCTGCGGTCAACTTGAGCTTGTTGATATCTCCATAGAGCTTGTCCTCAAATGAAGCAGGTGTGGGCCAAAATATCTTTCTCTGTTCTGCATACGTTGGGCAATCCTGCAGCAAATGTTTTGCTGTCATTTTTCCAGTTCTACAATTACATTCATCAGTATCTCCTATCTTTAGTTTATTGAACAAGTGGTATTTCAGCCTGTTATGTCCTGTGCGGAGTCTGAAGATTGCTACTTGTTCTCTTCGGTCGAGTTTGTAATATGCATCATCCTTCTGATGGCCTGGATGCTCAGATTCCCATTTGGTTCTATAAGTGCTTTTTATCAACCTCTTTGCCTCATTATAGGTTATGTCTATGTCAGGCTGTGGTAGTCGTCCGCCCTCTTTTGCCAGTCTGTCAGCCTCTTCGTTTCCAGGTATACTGCAATGTGATGGGATCCACTGTATTACAACTTTTTTGGATTTCTGGCATAGACCATGGAGTGCTGCTCTTAGGTCAGTTAGTTCTGTGCTGTTATTGCTCTTGAGTATTGAGACAGCTGACTTTGCATCTGTGAAGATAGCTATTTGCTTCTCTTTATTTTCCTCCATCAGGAGCATTTCTGCTGCAGTTTTCAAAGCCTCTACCTCCGCTTTGAAGTTACTTGAAAATTTTCCAGTTGCCATTGAATGTGTTTTTTTCACTCCATTTTTTAAATTTAGGAGAATTCCTCCTCCTCCATTCTCTATTGAATTTTTGGCTGATCCATCTGTATATGCATGGGTCCAATTCCTGCTTGGGTAATGTTCTTTTATGTAGTTTAGGGTTATTTCTCTTCTTTCGGTTTCATGCTGAGTGTTCTTTTTCTCAATACCAGGAATGTTTTCTATCATCTCAGGCAGTTGCTGCTGTCTCCAAGCTGGGAAGTTGTGTGCATTGTGTATGGGCTTGACTGTTGATATGTTAAGTATAGGATCTGCCCTAATCCTTCGTTTTGCAGTTTCTACAAAGTTGCTACGCTTCAGTCTTCCCTTTCCAAAACCATTAAATCTGTTGTACATAGGGTGGTCTGTCAATCTTCTAAATTTTTCTGCTTGTTGCTGGGCTCTGCTATCTCTTCTATCCTGCATTGGTTGTAAACAAGTGATCTTTTCTAGTTCATTAATAGGCGTTGTCTTCAGGCTTCCAGTTATGATTCGCATTCCTTGGTTTTGGACTCTACTTATTTTGTTAAAGTTTGACTTAGCTGCTGTTGCCCAAGCTGCAATGCCATATTCCAGTACTGGCCTCACCCGTCCAGTATATAACTTCTTGAGAACTTTCTCATCTGCTCCCCACGTTGTACCAGCAAGCTTTTTCATGATTGCCATTCTCTGCCTTGCTCTTGTTCGATTTTTCTCAACCTGTGTCTTCCATGTCAGGCGACGATCAAAGGTGACTCCTAGATAGTTTGGATTTTCTTCATGGCGCAATATTTTTCCATTCAATACCAGCTTAGGTTGCTGAGTTTTATTTGAGAGGGAGAACACTGTGCATGTTGTTTTCTCCTCACTTATCTTCACTAGCCATGATTTTGACCAGTCCTCTAGCGCTAATAAGGCTTGCTGTATTCTGCTGTTAGCTGTACTAATATATTCTTCAGATGTCCATATGGCTAGGTCATCTGCAAAGGAGGATGTGTGTACTCTGGCTGGAAAATTTTCTGTGATGTCATTTATATATGCTAGGAATAATGTTGGTGAAAGAACTCCTCCTTGGGGGACACCTTGCTCCAGCAGCATCATTTTGCTTGTTTGTCCTTGTACTTTTGTCCTGGCAGTTCTGTTCTCAAGGTAGTGGCTGATCCATTTATACATTTTTCCACAAACATGCATGTTTTGCAGTTTTACTTTCAGTCCTTCCTTCCATACTTTATCAAATGCTTTTTCTAAATCTATCCAGACTGCTAGTGTGTGCTTTTTCTCTTGGAAGGCATCCTCTATTTCCTGAGCTATATAGGTTATTTGATCTTCAGTGGATCTGTATTTTCTGAATCCTGCTTGGTGTGGTGTTAAGAGTTTGTTTTCTTCCAGATGCCATGTTAGCCTGCCATTGATAATGCGTTCCATTAATTTTCCTACACAGCTAAGTAGACTGATAGGTCGATAGCCATTTGGTTCTTCCAGGTCTTTTCCTTTCTTTGGGACTGGTAATAGTATAGCTTCCTTCCATGCCTGTGGGACTATTCCTCTCTTCCAGCTGTTATTTAGGACTGCTAGTAGTTTCTTCTTTGCCTTGGTGCCTAGTCCTATTAGCATTTCATTTGTGATTCCATCCTTTCCTGGTGATTTCTTCTTTTTTAGGGTATTCATTGCCTGTTCCATTTCTTCCATTGTTAGATTTGCCATCATATATTCTGCTGCTGTCTCTGTATTTCTATGATGTATCTGTTTGTCTTTGATTGCTTTCTTCTGTTCGGTTGTAATATCAATGTGGTTTGCATTTGCATAGTGTTCCATTAGTGCATTTGCAGCCTTTTTGCCTGTAAGCAAGGCATTTCCTTGTTTAATTGTTATTTGTTTGTTTCTAGGTCCTTCATTGTTCATGGCTTTCACTAGTTTCCATAGTTTGTTTCCATCCCTGTCAAAATTCAGGTTTTCTGTTTTTTCCCTCCAACAATCTCTTGTTGTTTGATTTACTGTTCTTTTATATTTTGCTGAGATGGCTTTGAGAGAGATGTTTGCTTCAATTGTTTGTTCTCTCTCTGCTGTCTTCCTGGCATCTTCAACTTTGTCCTCCAAACTTTGTAGTTCTTCAGTCCAGTATGGTTTGTAATTTTTCCTCGCTCCTCTTGGAATGGACTCAGTGGCTGCCTGTATTATCGCTCTGTTTAGACTTTCCACCATTTGCTTTATGTTGCCATATCGTGTATTTATGTTTTCACAATATTTGTCTGTTAGTATGGCAAATCTGTCCCAATCTGCTCGTTTGTAATTCCAGCGGGGCAAGGGCTTTTGCTCCTGTGGAACATACTCCATATTCATTTCAAGCTTGATTGGTCTGTGGTCACTACCTGCTAATTGGTCCAGCACATGGCGATCGATTTTGTGGAGGATGTCTCCTGTGCAGAAAGCTAAGTCTGGAGTAGAAGTGGTAAGCCATCTTCTGGAGTAGAAGCTCGGTGTGTCATCCGCTTTGTTGAGTAGATGGAGATTTGAGTCTATTTCCCAGTCCTCCAATTCATCTCCTCTTTTGTCAGTATCTGGGTATCCCCATCTTTCTGAACGGCTATTAAAGTCTCCGACAATAATGCAGTTTGTGTCAGTTATTTTCATGTTTGAGAGTGTAAGGTCCTTATCTGCTGGGCTATACAGATTGTAGATTCTTATTTTCACGTCCTTTATCATTATATCAACACCTATAATTTCCGTTTGGTTGTCAGAGATCACAGATACTTCGCTGCAAGGTATTGTATTTCGTGTAAGTATTAGAACTCCTCCTTTGTGTCCTTCGCGGTCGAAACGTGTGGCCTGATATCCTCTGACTGAGAATTTGTGATTGGCGTTGAGGTGTGTCTCTTGAATGCATGCCACATCTATTCTATCTTTATGAAGACGCTGTGTTAGGGAGTCTTTCTTCTTGTAAACTCCTTCGGCATTCCACTGTAGTATGTTGAGTGTCCGGGGTATTTGGTCAATAGCTCTTAACCTACTCCTCTGTGCCTTGACTCCACAGCACAGGGGAAGGTGACCACCAGTAGTCATGGGTGGACCCCCTCGAGGCAGGGGGCCCGGCACTATCACCGCCTGATGGGACTTCACGGGATTAGCACCATATCGATTAATTTTGATTTGTGACATCATGAATTAAGTTACGTTGCACTGCTTTGTCAAGCCTGTGGCTCAGTACATCCGATTTCGACAAGCATTTATTCGGGATGCTTTCCCTAGCCTTTGACTGTCCCCAGTCTACCTACAAGGCAGCAGGTTTCACGTTGCACTGCTTTGTCAAGCCTGTGGCTCAGTACATCCGATTTCGACAAGCATGTATTTGGGGTGCTTTCCCTAGCCTTTGACTGTCCCCAGTCTACCTACAAGGCAGCAGGTTTGTGTGTCTCTTCGTCTGGTCCCTCTCCCTTGACCTGTCCGACATGGGTGGCCCTACCAGTAGCTGTGCTACCGTCGGCATAGCTCTTGGGGTCATTGGGACGCACAAGCCCCTCTACCTCGTCACGGTGGACACACAGCAGAGGGGCTAATCTGAGTTCAACATGCAGCAGATACAATATGAGTATAAACACAGCCAAAACCGAAGTAATGCAAGTTAGCAGATCGCCAGGCCCACTAAGTATACAAATAAATAACACAACTCTGAAACAAGTTAAAGAATTCAAATACCTTGGAAGTATGATCACAGAAGATGGCAGATTGGACAAAGAAATTGAAATCAGATGTCATTAAGTTAGTGCACTTACATATCAACTATCACCCTTACTGAAACATCCAAACATACCCATGTCCGCAAAACAACAGATAATAAACAGCAGATTCACACCAACGCTATGCTACCAATCTCAAACCTGGACTTTATCCAAATTACACCTTCGCAAAATCAACACCTGCGAAATGAGATGCCTGAGGAGAGCTGCCAACTTAACAATCCGAGACCGAGTAAGAAATGCTATTATCAGATAGACTGTGAGATCAACACCTTGTGCCACATTTATTGAAAGACAGCAGATCAAGTGGTTTGGCCATGTCGTTAGAATGCAACACCAGCAACTACAATCACTGGCCTTACATCAAAAATCATCTGCGACGAGACCACGAGGACGTCCAAGAAGAAAATGGATTGACGACATCAGAGACATTGTACAACCACACGGAATGACACTATCCAGTGCCGCCCACCGGGCGCTGGAACGCAAATTATTCCTCCCCACGCCGCTTGACGGCAGAAGTGGAAGATGATGATGATGATGATGATGATGATGATGATGATGATGATGATGATGATGATGATGATGATGATGATGATGATATATTTTATTTCTAGTATTCCTCTTGCTAGCCGTGGTTCAATGAGTGGGTGCGGCAAGTGTGCGTGGGTAGGTGCGGGATGTGTGGGTTGGCGGAGAGATGTATGTGTGGGTGGAGGATATGTGGTTGGGAGATGTGTGCTTGGCTGGGTGGTTGGGGGTGTGTGGGTGGATGGAGGAAGATATTTGGGTGGGTGAGTGTGGGTGGGTTATGGGATGGATGGGGAGATGTATGTAGGTGGGAGTATTGTGTGGGTGGGGGATGTGTGGGTGGGGAATGGGTGGGTTGGTGCATGTATGTGTGCATGGGTTGTGTGTGTGGGTGGATGTGTGTGGGTTAGTATGGAATGGGTGGGGGAATGTATGTGTGCCTGGGGTGTGTGTGTGTGTGGGTAGGGTATGTGTGTGCTAGGCCAGTCGCAGATTTAGGACAAAAGCCTGACCATAGGAAGGCCATCACGTGGAGGTGGGGTTGACTTGTGTAGTCTGCGGGTCATTGGCAGGCTACTAATTTTCACTTTTCACCCCTCCTGGGAGAGACTAGCCGATCCTAACCCCGCTGGCTGCAGGGCCTGACGCAGTCCACACCTTGTAGTAAAATGTTACAGACAAAAGACAATTAGCATTAATAACGTTTGAATTGGGTTGGCAGAAATTATTTTAGACCACATAGAACAGTAGAAACAAGGTAGCAGTAGAAATAAGGTAGAAGAAAATGTCAACCACGAAAGAACAAGAATGATAATAGTAATGTACATATGACAGAATAACAGCTGGAATTGTTTGAAATTAACAACAATCACAGATAACAGACTATAACAATACAAATGGAAAGGGGTAAATTGTCAGCAGTCATTAACAACTAGCGTTAGCTGGCAGGAAATGCAGTAAGAAAAACACAGAAAATAAAACACACACACGCACATACACACACGCGCGCATACACACACAGGCAAGTTAAGTTGTTCTTTCAGGATGTCACAATCAATTCTAGCATTTATTGGCTGTTTGTGATTTTCAAGTCAATTTTAAGCTCAGTAGTTTGCCATTGCTCTCTGAGCGGGTCGACGCACATACCATTGTAGAAGTCAAGGCACAGCGATCTGCTTCCACATGGCCTGCGGCTGACTTCGAACAGAACAGTGAAATTGCATTCACTACTCCTAGGCCACGAACGCGCAGGTGAGCGCACACACACACACACACATACACAAAATCGCACGCACATACGCACAGTCACACACACACACACACACACACACACACACACACACACACACACAACTGGGCTTAAAACACGGCGTGACGAGAATAGTTTTTTTAAGTTCCTAAGATATGCTGATGACACCGTCTTGGTAGCGACAAACCAGAAGGATCCACAGGAAATGATAGATACATTAGTTGTAGAAAGTGAAAAGAGGGGGGGGGGAGGCTTAGTTTGAATAAAAGACAGACAGAAGTTATGGTGATATCAAATGAACAGATTGTGCCTAAATGTGCAATCAAAGTACATGACGTTATTTTGGGGCAGGTGCAGAAATGTAACTATCTAGACACATGGATAACATCAAATGGAAAATGCATGACTGAGATCAAGAACAGAATAGGACAAGCAAGAACTGCATTCTATCAAATGAAGAATATTTTGTGCAATGTGTCACTATTCTTGAAAGTTAGAAAACGAGTTCTTGCTTGTTACATAGAACCAGTTTTAACATGGGGCTGCGAATCCTGGACAAGTAGTAAACAAGCGAAAACATCTCTAGAAACCAAGGCGATGTGGTTTTATAGAATAATGCCGAAAATTAATAGGACAGCCAAAATGAGCAATCATGACGTTTTAAGGGAAGATGACTCGCAAAGACAACTTATCACAAACATCAGAAAGAGGCAGTCATCGGGTTTTTTTTTTTTTTTGGGGGGGGGGGGGGGGTTTGGATACGTTATGAGAAGACAAAAACTGTGACAACCGGAAAGATTTGCGGAAAAAGAGATTTAGAGGAAGACAGCGTGGGAAGATTCTTGACAGTCTTGTGGCACGGAAGGGAGTCACCACACGAATTGATCCATGACGTCGGAGATGGGAATTTGTGGAGAGATATATTTGCCCACGCCAGCCGGCAAGGCACTGGATGATGATGATGATGATGATGATGATGATGATGATGATGATGATGATGATGATGATGATGATGATGATGATGATGACGATGATGATGATGATAGCTGACGGTAGAAGATTAGATTACAAACGATAAATATTATCATAGAAATTATCAACCGTAGATGCAGAATGAAGCCATCATAAACGAAAGATATATAACATGGACTTGGAAATGATTACCTAAATACCACTGAATACTGTCTGTATTTTTTATTCCATAAGCGACAAATACTCGTAAAATCTTGGTTACATCAGAACACATCACACACAAACATGGAAGTTATCGCATAAAAGAAAATATAACTACGTGCTTATGTGAAAATAATTTTAAAACAAAACGCAATACCCTGGAAACATAATTTAATATGCTTGTTATTGGTTGTATGGTATCGTAAGACTGCGTAGCTACATGTTGATTTAAGAAACATGTTTCCCCCCCCCCCCCCCCCCCCACCCCCACCCCATAGGCCTTGAACCGGATATTGAAGTGTTATCAGCAGCAACTCGTTTAAGCCATTCGATGAAATCATACGCATTATCATTACGGATTTGATCATGTTAGTTTCCATGTGTAGTAATGTGTATGTTCCAATGGCGTAATTTAAGCATAGATGGATTGTTTGTTCACATAAAGCTATTTCTCCCAGCCAGAATTCTGTTTGGAACTAACGTGCTGCATATTTCAGGTACAAAGCTGTATTCTTTTTTTCAGTTTTTATATTTAAATTGGATTCTTAAATAATACCATAAGATATATTAAGTTTTTCAGTTGGTTTACAAGCGAGAGGATCGATTTCATTGATCTGGCTTTATCTCAAATGACTCCGTCTCTTTTCGCAGAGCTGTTTGCCAAAAACGTCGCACAGAGCATGAACTCGTAGTTCCAGCGACGACCCCTTAGAGTCTCAAAGAAAATGTCACTCGTTCACCGAATATTGGAGTCCGGTAACAAACCTACGACCTTCGGAGTGTGAGGCTTAACCACTTCTCCACTGTATGAAATATAACGAGTCGACTCGGTTATTTGGAATCGTGTGAATTATGTAGAAGAATAGATAAATCATCATGGCCTGGAGAGAACGCTACGGCAGGGATTTGACCCGGGGATCTAACCGTCACCTTGTGCTCAGAGTAAACGTCAAACGGACCCATAATCAGACTGCCGGTGGTACCTTCTGTATTCAGTGTTTCGCTGGTTATTGAAGACAGTGAACGAATGTGTATTGGCATGTCCTGAGTACTGTGATGTCAATTCTTTATTCAATTCAATTCACTCCAGTTTCTGTTTGGTTGTTAGAGATCTCAGATGTTTCACTCTTTGATCAGGAATCAGTATTAGAACTTGCTTGTGTCGGCGGCACAAAGTACGGCCTGATATCCTGTGAGAAATTGATGTATGGCTCTTGGATGAATGCCATACAAATTGTGTCTGAATAAAGGTTAGTTAGTTAGTTAGTTAGTCGCAGTTCCAACTTCACAGCAACGGGTCGTCCCCATTATGCTCCGTTCCTGTGCCAGTGAATATCACACAAAATGCTCCCCACTGCCCAATGTGAAAAGTGGAAAAGACAGGAGTCTCGACAAACAACAGCCCGCACAGATACACTGTGCATAATGCCGCCACCAGAATGTCAACACACCAGTCCCCCACGAAACACCCAGTTCATCTCTGATGGAATCGGCTGTCATTTTCCTATCTGAATGTTTCCTAGATGTTCACCCACACAGTCCACGAAAATACAGTTCATCGCTGATGGCAGTGGCAGTCAACCAGAAGCCCAGCAGCCACGCATTTCTGCATAAGGCAAAAACCGGTCAACTCTGGGACATAGCCACATGCCATCACTCCGAACATGCAGTCACGTTCCAAAAAACCTCAGGCAGATTCAAAAGCATTTAGCACGAAACCCACAGCTCACAGTGTCGCGCCACGCACTCACTCAGTAGCAGGGCGACGGAACCATCAAGCCTCCTTAGTCACCTCTTACGACATGCGTGGTAGGCTGCAGTGTTGCTATTCTTTGCTTCCCTTATGGGCCCCGGCAACACACGGGAGTAATCTCTGAATAAAGGTGATTTGTTAGATGACTTTTTTGTTTGTTTAAACATTCCCTGTAGTATTGACTGTCCGAGATGTTCGATCTTGACCTATCCATATGTGCCTTCAGTCAAAAGAACAAAGGAAGGTACCACCAGTCCCATTGGTGAACAAGAACTACCATCGCTTGGTTGGATTAGGACCATTGTACTTGCGTTTTTGAGTACACTCGCTTTGAACTCAAGCGTAGTCCATACACATGTTCATACTTCTAGTGCACTAGACTGGTTTTTGCATGTGGATTAGCTTTCCCTATTACCAGCCTCCCTCGCGATCAGGCGAACCCACTTCAATTTCTGAGGTACTTGCAATTTACATCACCCAAGTCAAGGACGAGAAATCAACATTTTAGTCCAACTGTCCAGTGTAGGAGTTGAACTTGCAGCTTCGGCATCAGCACACCGGACGTTTAAGAGTGTGCACTCTTATCAATTCAGCCATGCTGACCTCCATGCTTGCCTTTAATTCGTGACGTCACCTTAAAGTGATTTAGTCTGCACTGTTTAGCTGAGCATGTGGCTCAATACATGATACTTCGAAAATCATTTTCCCTAGCCTTTGACGTTTTCCAGTCTTGCTACAAGGCAGCAGGTTTATGTCTGACTTCATATGATCTCCACCCTCTACCAACCTGAAATGGAAGACTACCTGTGGCTACACAACAGTCAGAACAACTGTTGTGGTCACTGGAACAGACAAATCCCTCTACTACGTCAAGGTACAGACACAACAGAGGAATTAAACCTTATCATTCCTTTGGTCAGCTACGGCACTTACCACTGTGCCATCGCAATTTCATGATCTATCCAGCTTCAATTTAAAAGAAGTAAATGTGTAGGATTTAAAGAATTTGTACCAATTATTAGACTGTGAAGATTACATTAACAACGAAACAGTAAAGCTTTGAAGCAAATCAATCCATGGCTACTAATGCCTGCTGAAAGAAGGAACTACCAAAAAAGACAAGATAAAAAAAACAAAGGTCTCTTTTACACGCCAAAAGTGCACTGGGCATTTGAAGCTAGGCCCGTATTTATAGTTGCCAGGTCGTATTTGTAGAGACCAGGTCGTATTTGTAGAGATCAGGTCGTATTTAGTGGGTGATGGGATCACACCGGTCACCTTTACTTACCAAGGCATTTCCCGGTACCCACTGGTACTACCAAGTAGGAGCAAACAATTTATAATATAAATTTCACATTTAAGAAGATTATTTCACAATGAAAGATTAACGTTATTAATATTTCCTACGGTTTGAAAAATTAACTATTAAGACGACCTATTATGAGTTACATGCCCTACAACTGTTCGGAGAATGATCTCGTGTCCTGAATACCCACGTTATCCCATAAGATAACAGGGTATATCATGAATGTGTTAATCAGAATCTAAGATACTAAGGTTCGACTGTTCTCTAAGATTATCAAGTTACGTGTTATCTCTATTGGCAAATCCGGTCGTAAATTGAATTACAGTAACGGGTCATGTGGAAGGTCGACTTATCTCAATTACACTTTTAAATGTTAAAGCAAGAGTAGAGTCGCCCGTGTGTTACCTGGGCCTGTAGGGAAGAAAAGAATAGTAACACTGTAACCTACCCTGCAAGTCGTATGAGGCGACTAAGGAGGGCTGGTGTGAGATTGGCTATCTCAACCTGTAGAAAACTTTAGATGTAAAATTCACCCAATAATTAGCAATTCTACAAAGAGCTTGGTCTTTAATTGGTTGCTGGTGGATATCCCATAGAGAGACAAATAGAGGAAGAAGATAGAAGACCAAGTAATGGAAACACATCATGCGAGTAAGTCTGACAGATACAAGTATACATTTCTGTCGAAGTTGAAAGTAATGTTCAGTTTTATTTTTCTTCTTCTTGTTCTACTACTACTACTACTACTACTACTACTACTACTACTACTACTACTACTACTACTACTACTACTACTACTACTACTACTACTACTACTACTACTACTACTACTACTACTACTAGTACTACTACTACTACTACTACTACTACTACTACTACTACTACTACTACTACCACCACCACCATCACCACCACCACTACTACTACTACTACTACTACTACTACTACTACTACTACTACTACTACTACTACTACTAATGCGCAGCACCAGCTGCTGCTACTATTAATATTTCTACTCCTACTCCTTCTTCTTCTGCTGCTTCTTCATCTTTAAAGGAAATCTACCAAGCCATGTAATGAATCGCATCGATTTGTGTGTTCGACTTCCACATACATTTGCTTAAACCCATACCGATTCCGTTCAAGGTAACTGGTTCCAATAGCCGGTTGTCTTTTCTTTCCAAACAATTTTGCCATAGCTGTGTTCTTACAGCCTATTCCTTGCTGTTTCCAGCTGCCGAGGGACTTTTAACGTGTACAACTCGCACAAAAGATCTCCTTATTTCACCATTATTCTAGAAGGATGTGCAAGCGATTTCACAACCCGGGACTCAGGGTACGTGAGATATTAGAGGCTTAAGGTCCTTGTAAACATATTCAACTTTTTGCTGGGATTCGGAAACAGATAAGTGCTGAACCTAAGGCGGCAGCATTGCCTCCCATCCACGAATCTCCCTTGCAGTAGATATGGGTAAATGTGTGCTAGTCGTCCCTATCTGTTAGACTCAATGAAACATACGCCCTCAGCCATTTCATGTCAAGCAAGGTGTTGATAGTGGATATATGTGTGCCTTCTTAGCTTACTTTTATATATATTTTTCTTGCGTATCCCTTATGGGACGTTGCAGTCAACACCAGCATTTTTCAGCTGCTGTTGATGCACTAGGCAAGTGTTACGTTCAGTAGTTTGCCATTGCTTTCTGAACGACCGGCCCCTATAACTTTTTAGAAATAACCAACACCGCTGTGTTTCGAACCCGGGTATACGGGCTCACAAACCGCGTTTGCAAGCCCTTAGCCACAGAGACGGGTACTTTTATATATATAATGTAATAATAATAATAATCTTATATAATCCAATGCCATTTTATCATATCTTGTCTTGTTCCTGTCTAAAGTGACCAGTCATAATGTCAATTATTTATGACCACTTATTGCAGGATTTCAAGCACTCTGCTGAAAATGGCAACTGACCAGCAAAGACAAAGTGAAAGTCTCATCCAGGAAACGTCTCCATCAAAGTCGAAAGATCAAGTTAAGGGACGACGAGGTTTTAAACTAGGAGACACGGAACATATAAGTAAACTACTGCAGTCTTGGTTGATAGTTTGGGCTTTCTTCAGTTTGGTAAGTGTATGGTTTATCTGGTTGTTAGTCTCGACTTTCTTCAGTTTGGTAAGTCTGTGGTTTGTCTGGTTGATGGCTGGGCTTTTTCCTGTTTGATAAGTTTGTAGTATGTCTGGTTGACAGTCTATGCTTACTTCAGTTAAGTAAGTTTGTAGTTTGGGTGATAGTCTGGGCTTTCTTCAGTTTGGTAAGTTTGTGGTTTGTCCGGTTGACAGTCTATGCTTTCTTCAGTTTGGTAAGTTTGTGGTTTGTCTGGTTGATAGCTGGGATTTCTTCCTGTTTGGTAAGTGTATGTGGTTTGTCTTAAATGTTACAGTGGCAGCTGGGTCATTGTCGGATGTTTCTGGAAAATTTCAAAATGATAGAGGACAACTAGAGTTCCTCCTTCTCAGTGTGATCCTGGCCCGGTTTAATTTTAATAGCCTTCTCTGGCTCAATTGCCTGAGTCCATGCTTGCTTGCTTGCTTGCTTGCTTGTGTTCGCTGGCTTGAGCTCCAACGCAAAGTCCTGTATGTCGGATGAAGATATCCTGTTGTCCAGCATCAGTGTGATGTCATACAGGACCTGAGTTTTGCGTGAGTATCCGTTGTCCCATGTCTGGCTTATTGGTGTGCAGACTGGTTGTTCCTCGCCGTACAGGCAGACACTCTCCGACTTCGGAGGAATCGGCGATCCTACTGACTTTAGCCAGGACCCCGAAGGGACCTGTTGCCCAGGACGCTCGACGAGGACGCGTCAATAGGTCTTGGCCTGTATATAACCCGGCCCTGGTGCCTTGGAAACACCTCTGCGTCCCGCCTGAGTCCATAAATAGAGTCCAGGAGAGCCAAGGAAGTCCTCACTAGAAATCAAAGACATCACCAATCCCTATACATATAATCGCAAATTATTCGAACACTATCTCAGTACGGATTATCTTTCCCCTTAATAATACAAATAATAGTTATAACAAAACCGTAGTATAACAGCCAGTCCCATTTTTGGTAGGCTAGTATATTCCACATGGCTAATAACAAGTGTCACACTATTAGCTAATATTACTAAGTCGTATAGTATCGATGTTCGCATTTTTCCCATGCCTTTATAATGCATATCTTTTATATTGTTGCTGTTCTCTGATAGCCTTGAATGATGTGTGAATGAAATAATGTATGAAAGAGAGTGATAGAACGGCAGAATGTTAGACGGGCCTGCGTGCCAAGTTCTTAACCCTTTGAAAGTAAAGTTTGTTCGTTCGTTCGTTCGTTCATTCAAGGGGAACAAGGAAAGGATTTCCTCGAACAATAATAATATTCTTGTGGAGGTTCCTTGCCCCTCTGCTCTCAGCTAAATAACTAATATGTAGGGTATATTAATTAATAATAACAATAAGGTAAAGCCCCAAGGAATTCTCTCCAACATGTAAGTATATGCCTTTACCTTGCTTGCCTATAAGATTCGTCATCATACATCAAACATAATTCATGAAACGAAAATACATAATTGTAACAAAAGTGATATGGAATACAGCGTCATGCGTAGAGGTACCTAAATTATCAATTAGTACATGGGTACCACTATCATCTTCTCCTCTGATAAAATTGGCAGTATACATCAAATTACCTACTATCAGGTGATTGATTGATTGATCATACTCATCCACGGTATGCCACTTCTCCTCACCCAATCTACAATTATTCAACATAAATCATAACCCTACTTGCATGAATGATGAATAGGCATAGTTAGGTGACTCACAATCAATAAGCTAAAAGATAAATTCATACATTTAACACCGATGAAGTCACAATTTAGTTACCAGATGAATGCTTTCTTAGAACACACAGAATTTCATGATAACTCATATGGAACTATTTAACATTTAATGTGCCCATGTACTGTTTCTAGGGCGAATTACATTAATTCCTCCTACTTAGTGAATGCACAATTAAGATAGTTCCTTATTACTGAACTATGGATTCTAATCTCCTAAATCCTAAGTTAATCACTAACTCCCATATCATACTGATTTAGCTTAACTGTGCATAACCTAGGCATAATGCTTATGTTTACATAGAAGCTGCATAACAAGAAAAAAAAACCTCACTATGGGTTGACCTAGTGCACAGATCATCTATGAACTACGACATCTGAATATAGGGCTTAGTCTCTCCTGAAATAAGTTCTTAAGGACTAACCACATTTTTACAGCACACCAACTTACCATTTTCTGGGAAAGGAGCATAACTAATTTAATATTACAGTGTGCTTACCTTCATCATAGTTGAATGTCTTCTTCAAGCATAGAGTCGTCAGGTTTCAGGCTCCAGACTAGGTTTTTGCTGTCCTAGTTTGCTGGCTGCTTAATAGGCTGGCACTTCTCTCTCTTCCTCTATTGGAGTTGGCTAAACTTTAGATGGACTGTTGAGTAGAGGACACCAAGCCGTCAGTTCTAGTGGACTTTCTCCTTTTTAGTGATTGCTGAAGATTTTTCGTTTTACACACAATGCACGTCTACCTGTCTTCGCTCCATTTTTAAAGGCTCTCGGTTGTTGTTTTTCCTGCCCTTCCTCGAATGGGCTCTAATGTAATTCCTGGTCGTGACCAATGGCTGAGCTCCTTTACAACTATATTTAAATTATTATCGTTCCAATTTCGAATCAGCTATCTTTTTCAAATTAAGATGATTTAAATGGCATCTTTCTTCTTAATCTATGAGCGCTACTCCTTCATTTTTAAATTTGAATTTAATTCTAATGGTAGTGGTTGATGGAACTGTTGCTAACTGGAGGGTAGTGCGGGAAAGTTCAAACAGCTATGTGCCGGCTTGCAAGATGTATACAACAGTCACGAAGAAATACTAATTAACATACTAGACAAACTCTTGACTGGACGAGGGCTCCATGTAGCTCTCAACGGTCGCCGCATGAGGGAAAGACTGACCATCTATTTCTGTGTATAATGATGCCTGCTAAATGTGATGTCTTAACACTTCACATACTTCTTCTGCGTTCATCCGGAGTATTATTTTCCAGATGTGATTGCGTTGTGCCTGTTTACAGCAGAGCTGAGTTCTTGCGCCGTTAGGCCGACACATCCGACTTCTGCGGGCATTTGTTGACCGGGTTAACCTTCCCGGGAGATTCTTAGGACGTTTGACTCTGACTGTTGTGGTGTTATCCCCCATTCCAGCTGGCCCATTTAGGACAGCCAAAGACATCCTGGTCAGCCCTCAAGGGAAGGCAGGGGCAGACCATGGGCATTCCCAGCATTAAAGGAGGCTTCCATAATTGCAGAGCCGACACACGGCGCTCTGGTACTGGGCTCACCCAAGAAATCGTCACGTCCTGCACATGGCTGCTTAGCCTCTCTTACCTATATTGGGCCTTCCGTTCACCAGAGGCTGTTTTTTCCGGAAACCAGAAGAATGCAGTCTGCAGATGACATCCATACAGTGAGTTTCGATTCGGACTTTCCATGTAATGGATTTGCTATCCGAGGAACATACCATTTTGTGCCACTAGGACACTATTTCCACCTTTTATGAAGCCCACACAGTAGCTTTCAATTCGGACTTTGCACGTAATGGATTTCCTATCCAAGCAATATTCCATTTCATGCCTCTGGGACGCTTTTGTAACCGACATACCTTTGGTATGACGTGTGGCAGTCTAAATACTTTTTCATGCACCTTTAGATGTCAGCCTGAATGTAGTTAAAGTAAGCTGCAGTCAACTTGAACACGTTGATATCTCCATAGAGCTTGTCCTCAAATGAAGCAGGTGTGGGTCAAAATATCTTTCTCTGGTCTGCATATATTGGGCACTCCTGCAGCAAATGTTTAGCTGTCCTTTTACCAGTTCCACAATTACATTCATCGGTATCTCCTATCTTTAGTTTATTGAACAACGGGTAATTCAGCCTGTTATGTCCTGTGCGGAGTCTAAAGATTGCTACTTGTTCTTTTCGGTCGAGTTTGTAATATGCATCAACCTTCTGGTGGCCTGAATGCTCTGATTCCCATTTGGTTCTATAAGTGCTTTTTATGAACCTCTTTGCCTAATTATATGTTATAGCTATGTCAGGCTGTGGTAGTCGTCCGTCCTCTTTTGCTAGTCTGTCAGCCTCTTCATTTCCAGGTATACTGCAGTGTGATGGGATCCACTGTATTAGAACTTTTTTGGATTTCTGGCATAGACCATGGAATGCTGATCTTAGGTCAGCTGGGTGGGGGATCAGTGGGTGGGTGGCGGCATGTATATTTGCCTGAGTATGTGTGAGTGCGTGGAGGTATGTGTGGGTGGGTGGGGTGTGGTGGGTGGGGAATGTGTGGGTGGCTGAGGGATGTGTGGGTGGTTGAGGGGTGTGAAGGTGGATGGGGGATGTGTCTCACAACATTGCAATATGGACTGTTTATGTTTACATTCATTTGACAATGTTTTTTTTGTTTTTTCCCATGTGAATGTACCATGCGTAATATGCATAGTTTATGCTTGCAAAATCTATTTGACAATGTTTTTTCCCCTATGTAAATGTAACATGCACATTTGATGAATGAAAGATGAGTGATCGAAAGGGCCGAATGTAAGACGGGCCTGCGTGCCCAATTTGTTACCCTTTTAAAATAAAGTTTGTTCGTTCATTCAGCTAGTTATATGCTGTTTCTGCTCTTCAGTATTGAGACAGCTGACTTTGCATCTGTGAAGATAGCTATTTGCTTCTCTTTATTTTCCGCCATCAAGAGCATTTCTGCTGCAGTTTTCAAAGCCTCTACCTCCGCTTTGACGTTACTTGAAAATTGTCCTGTTGCCACTGACTGTGTTTTTTTTTACATTCCATTTTTAAATTTAGGAGAATTCCTCCTCCTTCATTATCTATTGAATTTTTGTCTGATCCATCTGTATATGCATGGGTCCAATTGCTGCTTGGGTAATGTTCTTTTATGTAGTTTAGGGTTATTTTTCTTCTTTCGGTTTCATTCTGATTGTTCTTTTCCTCAATACCAGGAATGTTTTCGATCATCTCAGGCAGTTACTGCTGTCTCGAAGCTGGGAACTTGTGTGCATTGTAAATGGGCTTGACTGTTGATATGTTAAGTATAGGATCTGCCCTAATCTTTCGTTTTGCAGTTTCTACAAAGTTGCTACGCTTCAGCCTTCCCTTTCTAAAACCATTACACCTGTTATACATAGGGTGGTTTCTCAATACTCTAAATTTTTCTGCTTGTTGCTTGGCTCTACTATCTCTTCTATCCTGCATTGGTTATAAACAAGTGATCTTTTCTAGTTCATTAATAGTCGTTGTCTTCAGGCTTCCAGTTATGATTCGCATTCCTTGATTTAGGACTCTACTTATTTTGTTAAAGTTTGACTTAGCTACTGTTGCCCAAGCTGCAATGCCATATTCGAGTACTGGCCTCACCCGCCCAGTATATAACTTCTTGAGAACTTTCTCATCTGCTCCCCACGTTGTACCAGCAAGCTTTTTCATGATTGCTATTCTTTGCCTTGCTCTTGTCCGATTTTTCTCAACCTGTGTCTTCCATGTCAGGCGACGATCGAAGGTGAATCCTAGATAGTTTGGATTTTCTTCGTGGCGCAATATTTTTCCATTCAATACGAGTTTAGGTTGCTGAGTTTTATTTGAGAGGGAGAACACTGTGCATGTTGTTTTCTCCTCACTTATCTTCACTAGCCATGATTTTGACCAGTCCTCTAGCGCTAATAAGGCTTTCTTTATTCTGCTGTTAGCTGTTCTAATATATTCTTCAGATGTCCATATGGCTAGGTCATCTGCAAAGGAGGATGTGTGTACTCTGGCTGGAAAATTTCCCGTGGTGTCATTTATATATGCTAGGAACAATGTTGGTGAAAGAACTCCTCCTTGGGGGACACCTTGCTCCAACAGCATCATTTTGCTTGTTTGTCCTTGTACTTTTGTCCTGGCAGTTCTGTTCTCAAGGTAGTGGCTGATCCATTTGTACATTTTCCCACAAACATGCATTTTTTGCAGTTTTACTTTCAGTCCTTCCTTCCATACTTTATCAAATGCTTTTTCTAAATCTATCCAGACCGCTAGTGTGAGCTTTTCCTCTTGGAAGGCATCCTCTATTTCCTGAACTATATAGGTTATGTTATCTTCAGTGGATCTGTACTTTCTTAATCCTGCTTGGTGTAGTGTTAAGAGTAGGTTTTCTTCCAGATGCCATGTTAGCCTGCCATTGATAATGCGTTCCATTAATTTTCCTACACAGCTAAGTAGACTGATAGGTCGAAAGCCATTTGATTCTTCCAGGTCTTTTCCTTTCTTTGGGACTGGTATTAGTATAGCTTCCTTCCATGCCTTTGGGACTATCCCTCTCTTCCAGCTGTAATTTAGGACTACTAGCAGTTTCTTTTTTGCCTTAGTGCCTAGTCCTATTAGCATTTCATTTGTGATTCCATCCTTTCCTGGTGATTTCTTCTTTTTTTTAGGGTATTCATTGTCTGTTCCATTTCTTCCATTGTTAGATTTGCCACAATATATTCTGCTGCTGTCTCTGTATTACTATGAAGTATCTGTTTATCTTTGATTGCTTTCTACTGTTCGGTTGTAATATCAATGTGGTTTGCACTGGCATAGTGTTTCATTAGTGCATTTGCAGCCTTTTCCCCTGTAAGCAAGGTATTTCGTTGTTTAATTGTTATTTGTTTGTTTCTCGGTCCTTCATTGTTCATGGCTTTCACTAGTTTCCATAATTTGTTTCCATCCTTGTCAATGTTCAGATTTTCTGTTTTTTCCTTCCAACAATCTCTTGTTACAAACCTTTGAGAACAAAATTTTAAGACGCATCTTTGAACCCATTAGGGATACACAAAGTGGAGAGTGGAAAAGAAGAAGTAACAAAGACATTTATGATCTGTTTAAGTCCCCGCTAATCACTGGTATCATGAAGGCTAATAGACTACAATGGCTGGGGCATATAGAAAGAATGGAAGATAATAGGGAAACAAAACTCGCTTACACTCAGGAAATAAATGACCGTAGACCCCGAGGTAGACCAAGAAGACGGTGGAGAGATAATACATGTACAGACCTACAAGCACTTGGAATCAATGACTGGCAAGAGAAGATCCACCAGAGAGACGAATGGAGACGGATTGTATTTGCAGCAAAGAACCTCAATGGCTCGGAAAGCTGAAGAAGAAGAAGAAGAAGAAGAATCTCTTGTTGTTTGATTTACTGTTCTTTTATATTTTGCTGAGATGGCTTTGAAACAGATGTTCGCTTCAATTGTTTGTTCTCTCTCTCTCTCTTTCTCTCTCTCTCTCTCTCTCTCTCTCTCTCTCTCTCTCTCTCTCTCTCTCTCTCTCTCTCTCTCTCTCTCTCTCTCTCTCTCTGCTGTCTTTCTGGCATCTTCAATTTTGTCCTCCAAAACTTCTATTTCTTCAGTCCAGTATGGTTTGTAATTTTTCCTCGCTCCTCTTGGAATAGACTCAGTGGCCGCCAGTATTATTGCTCTGGTTAGACTTTCCACCATTTGTTTCATGTTGTCATATCGTGTATTTATGTTTTCACAATATTTGTGTTAGTATGGCAAATCTGTCAGAATCTGCTCGTTTGTAATTCCAGCTGGGCAAAGGCTTTTGCTCCTGTTTAACATACTCCATATTCATTACAAGCTTGATTGGTCTATGGTCACTACCTGCTAATTGGTCAAGCACATGGCGATCGATTTTGTGGAGGATGTCTCCTGTGCAGAAAGCCAAGTCTGGAGTAGAAGTGGTAAGCCATCTTCTGGAGTAGAAGCTCGGTGTGTCATCCGCTTTGTTGAGTAGGTGAAGATTTGAGTCTATTTCCCAGTCCTCCACTTCATCTCCTCTTTTGTCAGTATCTGGGTATCCCCATCTTTCTGAACGGATATTAAAATCTCGAACAATAATGCAGTTTGTGTCAGTTATTTTCATGTTTGAGAGTGTAAGGTCCTTATCCACTGGGCTATACAGATTGTAGATTCTTATTTTCACGTCCTGTATCATTATATCAACACCTATAGTTTCCGTTTGGTTGTCAGAGATCACAAATACTTCTCTGCAATGTATTGTATTTCGTGTAAGTATTAGAACTTTGTGTCCTTCGCGGTCAAATCGTGTGGCCTGATATCCTCTGACTGAGAATTTGCGATTGGCATTGAGGTGTGTCTCTTGGATGCGTGCCACATCTATTCTATCTTTATGAAGACGCTTTGTTAGGGAGACTTTCTTGTTATAAACTCTTTCGGCATTCCACTGTAGTATGTTGAGCGTCCGGAGTGTTTGGTCAAAAGCTCTTAACCTACTCATCTGTGCCTTGACTCCACATCACAGGGGAAGGTCACCACCAGTAGTCATGGGTGGACTCCCTTAGGGCAGTCGACCCGGCACTATCACCGCCTGATGGGACATCACGGGATTAGCACCATAACGATTAATTTTAATTTGTGACATCATGAATTAAGTTCCGTTGCACTGCTTTGTCAAGCCTGTGGCTCAGTACATCCGATTTCGACAAGCATTTTTTTGGGTGCTTTCCCTAGACTTTGACTGACCCCGGTCTACCCACAAGGCAGCAGGTTTGTGTGTCTCTTCGTCTGGTCCCTCTCCCTTGACCTGTCCGACATGGGTGACCCTACCAGTGGCTGTGCTACCGTCGGCATAGCTCTTGGGGTCGTTGGAACACACAAGCCCTTCTACCTCGTCAAGGTGGACACACGGCAGAGGGAACTTCACATACTAAAACCATGCTACTGCAATTTGACTTATTTTCGCTTTTGGTTTTAGACAAGCATCTATCTGGTTGGTCTCAATTTTGTTTAATACTCAAAGATAGGTACATCACTAAAAACACAAGAAGGTTAATGCATTATTATCAAACTGTTGTTTGTTAGTTTCTTAATAAACTACTTATATTTGGTAGTTGCTTTTTTCATATCTCCATTGTCTCTAATTACAATTATAATACAAATATTTCCTTGTGGCATTGATCTGGTTAAACACCAAATATCTTAATAGTCTATTTAGATGCTGGTATCCTTAAATTACACTCATCTGTCCCAGAACATCATAACAGATTAACGGGAACCGTAAATTGAATGTCAACAAAATGACAGCAGCAAACGATGGTAATCCACGTCATATTTACTTTAATGTTGTTGATTGGTCGGACAGTTAATGAATAAATAGTTACATGACCGTTCCCATAAGGCTGGGAGGATCGGTCAGAATATAATAAATAAATAATGATTGAAATCATACCGTTTCGCCTGCCGAGTCCAATCTTATCATATTGATAACTAAAAGATAAATACTTGAGTGTAGTCCATGACTTAGTTGCTTCTATTTAAGTTCCTTTGACTGACGTATTAAAGCTGTGACCTTTTGCTTACAATTCAATCGGCCAATTGTGACGCCAAATATTATCTTCATTTCCTCTGCGCCATGCATTCATTCTTGGCTGTTCTTCAAAATCCAAATTGTGCCATTGTTTCTTCATCTTGCGTGACCATCATCCTATGTCGTGCCTATAATGCCTTTCAATTGAATATTCTCGATATCGTGATGTTGTCCTTCTGTTCGCTTTCTCTCCATTCTTGTTGTGAAACCTTCTCTGACTATGGTAACCTAATGTAAGTCCCCGTGACGTCATCTAGTAACTATTGTATTCTTGCGCTGTCCGGTGACTCACTTTATTTTTCTGTCACTATTTTCTTATCCAATCTAAATCATTGACTCTTGCCTCAGATGCTACGTGGCAACTACCATGGCAACAGTGAAATATATGACAATGTCATTTGTCTATTTCATTTGAAAGTATTGATTACGCTACTTCATTATATGTTTAACTTTTTATGTAGTGTTCACTTGGCGAGATGCATGCAACAAAATATGCCAAGCAATAAACTATGTAATACACTGTGTCATCCTTACTCAGATTCACAATGGGAGAACATTGTTTTCAATATCTTTGTGACACTTTTCTAGCACTTATTTCTCAAACAGCAACATCTGAGACGATAGTATTTGAATATTTATCATAATGTATGTCCAGAGAACACTGTCATTGAAATACTGCAAACATTCCGTACCTTGCTTTCATTTGCACGAAGAAGAATGTGTGACATGATGTGACAACTATATGCCTGATATTCATTATTATACCAGACTAAGTGAGATTCCTGAAAATATTTAGTGCATGACAAAACGCGTGCGATATTCAATAAAAGCCCAGTAATTTATTGATAGCCATGTAAGATGGGAAAATGCAATGCAAACATAGGAGAGAAAAACTTCTTCTCCGTCGTCTTCTTTGTCTTGCGAACATATTTGTGATTATTAGATCACCCAACTACCTCTTATGATGAACTTAACACTATATTGGAGTTCCTTTTTTAGCCCAATACAGCTTGTGCTTAAGGAAAGAAAGCAAGACAACTATTTAAAAGGGAAGATGCAGGTTCGCATGGCCGAATGAGTAAGAATGCGTGTTCATACACATCCGTTGTGCTGATGCCGAGATAAGCGGTTCATCCCCTTCACCGGACAGCTGGACTAAAATGTTGACCTGTCGTCCTTGACTTAGGGACGTAAATTACAAGTACATCTGAAGTCGGGGTGGGTTCACCTGATGGTGAAGGACACGGTTAATATGGAAAGCTAATCCACACGCAAATTTAAATCCATCAGAGTTGAATGAAAAGAATATGTTTGACAGTCCTATCAAGACACGAAACAGATTGCTGGTGATAAGTTGTAGGCGATCTTTATTCTGAAGATGTTTAACGCCCAGTTGAGAATTCAGTTAAGTGATGAACACATGTCTGTCTCATCAGAGAAAACCGGACTGGCAATAAAAGCAACGCACCTGAAGCACAATAACTATATCGTAGGCTGACTGATCGAGTTTGCATTTTCAACTGTCAATTACTGTCTATATAACATATTGCGGTGTATGGCAGGGGGATCTTGAGTCTGAGGAATTAAGCCGACTGGCTAGTGCAGTCGCCGCGAACTGTGTAGGTTAGGGTTTTCTTTTTGCCCTCGACAAAAAGAAATCCACACCTTACAGAGGATTCGAACCCGGGTCACCCGAAAGAGAATCCGGCATTCTAGCCGCTCCTCGTACGAGTTTACATTCGAAGACGTTATAGTAATGATGATTAAAGCTATTATAACTTAGACTGGAAGACATTATCTGTCCCCACCTCATCTTTTTTTTTTTTTTTGCATATCCTTTTTACAGGACATCGCAGTCAACACCAGCTTTTCTGCCACAGTGATCTCTTGGCAAGTTTACGTTCAGTAGTTTGCCATTGCTTTCTGAACCACCGGCACCGATACCAACGCGAAACCAACGCGACACCAACGCAACGCGGTCTGCTGCCAAATCGTGCGCAGCTGTGTTTCTAACGCGGGTGTACGGATTACGAACAGCGTCCGTAAATCGCTTCGCCACGGAGACGGGTCCCCCTCTCTCAGTTAGTAAACTACTCTTAATGGAGAACTGGTGATTAACAAGGTGTGACTACACCAACAGCAAGATCAACCAGGCACAGTATCCACAATGGAGATTGGCTGCAATAATCTAAGACATTCGCTCTCGTTGTTAGACTCCTGGTGTTATTTTTCACCCACGTGTGTGTGTGTGTGTGTGTGTGTGTGTGTGTGTGTGCGTACGTGTTTGTGTGTGTGTGTCTGTTTGTGTGTAATGGGGGGGGGGGGGGGGGGGGGGGGGGGGGGGGGGGGGGGGGGGGTTAAGAAATGTATGTATGTGTTAAAGAAATTTACAGAAAGACAACAATAAATAACAATGTATGACTCCATTCTCTGGCAGGGTCTGACAGCAGGTTTAAATGGCTCCACCCTGCTGGATCTGCAGATTATTACTGGGACAGACCTAGAAAGTGCCTCTGCTTTCTTCACGGGGTTTACTGGTGGCTACATGGCCGGTTCTCTCGTGTCTGGTGTCGTCTTCAATAAGGTATATTGTAGCGGATTCTTTCATTGAATTTAACACACATGGTTAAATAAAAGTAAAGAAAGTGTACATACGTACTTGGGGCTGTGGCTGAATCGTAATTACCTCCCAGCAGCTCAGTCTCCAGACGACATAATGATTTTTCCTCCTGCCGTTACAATTCTAGAGTCGACCGTCTCGTAAAAATGGATATCAGACAGTTTTATTCCAATATTTAACGAATGTTCTGGGAAATTAAGTCAGCGAGGAATGGAAATGACCACTCTACCTCATTATGCCAGGTCTAGAATATATAAAGACTTAGCACTTCCCATTAAACAAGACAGTATAAGCTGTGGGACTACCGTGACCTTGTACACGCACACATCAATGTATAATGCGTGACAGACACAGGTATTGTTGGCACAGGAAACAGACACAAGTATTTTTGGCACAGGAACCGCACGCTTGCTTGTCCCATCTATGGTTGTCTTTTCTAATCACTTTATGGCCAAGAATTTGTTTCTTTATTTACAGAAATGTATTCTAAAGTCAGTAGCCAGCTTCTTTTTTTTTTTTTTTAGTTAACGTCTTTCATCAGCATGATGCGTGTGCATTTTTCTCAGAAACCACATTTCCATTATCATTATGTTTCTCATAGATGTAGGGATACATGTATTATACAATATGTCCTTGTTCTACCGCTTTTCCTTTTCCCTAGCATTATTACCTCCAATACACCCTTCTGTGAATCTTCGCGTCTTAGTTTATGATACAGCCATATGTGTCCTCTCTATTTGTAGTAGTTTAAGACGTCTTCTTTGTTCTGTTACATTTTTCAGAAGCTATTCATTATTCAATGTTTTAATTTATCTAGTTCTTCTCATTTTACGACAAAACTACACCTCGAATACCTCTATAAGTTTTTCATCAAATTTATTAACTGTGCATATTTCAACAACATATAATGTGTACATGCTGAAGATGATCTTCCCGAAACCAAGTGGAATGTTCTTTCAATGACAGAAATTCAGTCTAATATCACGCCTTTCACGAAACAGTTGTACACAGATAGCAAAATATATTAACTTGTTCTATGAATTTTCCTTCTATTTTTAGCTGCAGTGCTTAGAGGGACCTTAGCTTTATGCCATTGCATTTCTCTATTGGGCAATTATTTATTAAATGTATATATTCTTGCTGTTTGTTTGATTGTTTGTTTGTTTGTTTGTTTTGGTTTAATAATTTGTCCTATAGCGGCGTAGTCGTTTGCATATGGCATTTTTCTAATTCGTTCTCCGTTTACATCCATAGATCTCAGAAATTATTAGCCAATCACAAATAAGAAACAAACACGCGACAACATTAGACTACTGATAGCAATATTTTACGAGTAAATAAAGTATAAACATGAACCGTATCATCATGTTTTGTATGCGTGTTTGATAGGGAACTATGTTTAAACTCTAATGAGCTCTGTGAATCGAGGGTTAGAGAGAAAGACTGGCCACCTATTGCTCCTTGCATTCAGGTCTACGCGATGTGATGACCCCTGTCAGTCCACATACCCAGAGCCGGTTCCTGCTTCGGGACATGTACGAGGGTAAGTTAATAAGTAAGTCACAAATTGCTGTAGAAAAATAACTAACTATGATAACCACTTGAAACAAGTTTATTTTTACACATAAATTATCTATTTATTTCTCAACACAATTTCCACCAACATTGATGAACTTTTCCAATCGTTTTATCAGTCCTCCCAAACGGGCTGCATATAATTACGTGCCTTGTTCTCATTTATCTGCAATCCCACTGAACTGTGTGACTTACTTATTGGCTCGCCCTCGTAACTTTTTTTCTACCCAGCTATGCACCGCTTTACGGGAAATCTCTAGGGGCTAAGTCAACTGAAAACCCACCTTGGCGGGAGACATTTCGCGAATGACGCCGAAGCTGAATGTGAAGTGAAAATGTGGTTTAGAAAACATGGCACGCAGTTCTATGCAGCCGGTTTTGGAGGACTGATAAGACGATGGGATAAGTGCATCAATGTTGGTGAAATTATGTTGAGAAATAAAGGGACAATATATGTTAAAAATAAATTGGTTTCATGTTGTTATCATAGTACGTTATTTGTCGACAAACATTTGTGACTTACTTATTAACTTACCCTCGTATGTTTGTATCAGCAGAATAGGTCAAGCAAACGCTGCATTTCAGAAAATGAAAAGTATCTTATGTAATAAGTCACTATCACTGAATGTAAGAAAGAGAGTTATGCTATAGAGTGTTGGTTGGTCTATAAAAATATCGAGGGTAAGTTAATAAGTAAGTCACAAATGGCTGTAGAAAAATAACTAACTATTGTAACAACATGAAACTAGTTTATTTGTATACATACATTGTCCTTTCATTTCTCAACATAATTTCCACCAACACTGATGCACTTAACCAATCGTTTTATCAGTCCTCCCATACCGGCTGCCTAGAATTGCGTGCCCTGTTGTCACTTACTTGCCATCCCACAGAATTGTGTGACTTACTTACTGACTCATCCTCGTAACTTTGTGCATCAATGTTGATGGAAATTATGTTGAGAAATAAAGGGACAATGTATGTATAAAAATAAACTGGTTTCAAGTTGTTATCATAGTTAGTTATTTGTCGACAGACATTTGTGACTTACTTATTAACTTACCCTCGTATGTTTGTATCAGCAGAATAGGGCAAGCAAACGCTGCATTTCAGAAAATGAAAAGTATCTTATGCAATAAGTCACTATCATTGAATGTAAGAAAGAGAGTGCTGAAGTGCTATATAGAACCTGTATTGCTATATGGCAGTGAATCTTGGAATGTAAATGAACAAATTAGGAAGAACTTGGAAGCAACAGAGATGTGGTTCCTAAGACAAATGTTGCGAATTCCTTGGACTGCCAGAGTAACTAACGACGATTGCCTGAAAGAGGATAATGAAACTAGAACATTATATACAACAATAAGAATGAGACTAAAAGCTTTCTTTGGTCATGTGATGAGAAGAGAGGGATTTGAGAACATCGTGACGACTGGAAAGATCGAAATGAAAAGAAGCAGAGGCCGACCAAGAGAAATGATGCTGGGTGGATTGAGATGGTGGCATGGAGGAATATCAGCAGCAGAGGTGATGCAGAACACCAAAGACCGAGATCTGTGGAGAGTCATGAACGCCTACCCCAGTTGGCATGGCACTTGATGGTGATGATTAGCGTGTAACCAGTTAATGGTGTGTGTGTGTGCGTGCTTGCGTGCTTTCGTGCGTGCGTGTGTAAGTAAAGAAATATTGTGGTTTTAGAAGTTAGTTAACCGCACTATGCGGGTATTGGCATTGACATATAATCACAATAGAAGATATGCAATATGCGTCGGATGGCAATTACAATACTGTACTGTGTGTCATGTTCTCTGTGTAGATTAATACTCGCCTGCTGCTCTTCATTGCCTTATCCGGTATGGGTGTAGTGTCAGCTATCTCGCCATACTGTAGCATATACCCCCTGATGATTTTCATTCGAACATCTTGTGGTTTCTTTGCTGGAACCATTGACACGTGTAAGTGGACTGTTATCGTCGCAACGTTTCATAATTTGTTTTTATTGTTTGGAGTCGTTATATTTCAATTTAAGTATGTGTACAAGGAAATGACTTGGAAAGTGAACGCAGCCGTGTAATATTTACTATATAACCCCTCGAGTTTTTGAAGGGTAGAGGGAAGGACAACATAGAGTGGCTTTGGGAGAATTCACTACTGGGAATTGTTTAATTTCCAGCTGGAGGTGATGAAGGACTGTTATCTCTGCGCTTGGCAACCTCTTGTGGTTTTGCCATCATTTTCACTGCATATGCACCGACACCCACTTCCTCTGTCGATGTGAAAGATTCTTTCCTCGGGCTCTGTGATCAAGGTAGTATCAACATCCGACAACATTCACATGCTCTGTGATATTAATTCTCGTGTGGGCAAGTAATCGAGTTCATGACCAATGTGCCTTGGAAAATACACCAGTTACATGAATGGCAGTGGACAAAGGCTGCTGGAACATTGTTCCAGAAACGACTTATGTATCACAAACTTCTTTTTTCCAACAAAGGAGCGACAGAAGGTCACATGGAAATACCCAAGATCCGGCCATTGGCACCCGCTGGACCTCATCATCACACAGAGACGACATATAAATCAAACATTATCAACTCGAAGTTATCACAGTGTTGATTGTGATCTTGACCGTTCTTTGGTTGCCGCAAGGGTTAGATTGAGACCAAACAGAATATACACAGCTAAACACAAATCTGTCCACGGGATTTATAACAACACCAAAGATCCTGATAAGTGATTTGAGTTCCAACATCAACTTTAAGACACTTTCACTGATACATCAGAAAATTGTACAGCAAGTGAAAAGTGGG
This sequence comes from Cepaea nemoralis, assembly GCA_014155875.1. Classification (NCBI taxonomy): domain Eukaryota; kingdom Metazoa; phylum Mollusca; class Gastropoda; order Stylommatophora; family Helicidae; genus Cepaea; species Cepaea nemoralis. The sequence continues at coordinate 29,223 of JACEFZ010008659.1, forward strand.
GCATACTTAACGAAACTCTTTATTAAATGTAGCCTGTTCTGTGGCGAAGGCGTTACGGACGCTGTTCGTAATAACGCATACCCGCGTTCGAAACACAGCTGTGGGCGATTTGGCAGCAGACCATCTTACGTTGGTTTTTTACAAAATAGTATGGGTGCCGGTCGTTTAGAAAGCAATGGCAAACTACTGAACGTAAACTTTCCAAGAGATCACAACAGCAAAATATGCTGATGTTGACTGCGACGTCCTGTAAAGGATATGCAACTAACTTTAACTTTATTGAACGGCATCGTGGGTTTATGGCATTGTGGATCATAAGAGGCAGGACTGTTTTGCGGCAAACAGCCAATCACTGCAGCTTCATACCTTGACTGATAGAAAGAAGGTAGCTCTCTTAAGAAACTAGGAAAGAACAGCGCGAAACACTGTCCGTGGACTGAAACAGGCTACAAAGGGTGTGCAAAGGGCAGCCAGGCAGTGTAAGAACGACTATTGGATCAAGTTATGTGAGTGATTAAAAATGCAGGTGATAAGGGAAACAACAGAGGCATGTACGAAGGGATAAAGAAAGCTTGCAGTCCTATAATTAAACGAAATGCACCACCCAAAACATTTAACTGGAGAAATCATCACTGATAAGAAACGGAAGGTGGATAGATGAGTAGCTCACCATTTGGAGCTTTGCTCAAGCGAGACCAAACTCCCAGATGATACCCTCAACTCCATAGAAGCTTTGTCAACTCTTGACCATCTGGACAAACTTACCAATATAACAAAAATTAAGCGTTTTTTAATTAACCTGCTCCGGGGGGGGGGGGGGTGGTCTCGAGGTATGGTGTCCGCCTCGAGTGCTGGAGGTCCCTGGACGGGATTTTTTCACGTGGACATCTAGTAACAACATTTCACCAGGTCTCTGGGTAGTGAGATCGGACGCCTGTGTGAATTGTTGCGCAGGTAAAAACTCCCTTGGCAGTTGGAAATCGAAAAAGAAAGGAAATCGAAAAAGGAAATAACGGCGCTGCCCGGGCGAAATTTCGAGTTAAAAATCTACCCAAAGTATTTTAGGATCCTCGCCGGTGCTACGTAGTTCGTGCACTGAGCTGAGATTCTACGGACTCAGGTTTGAGTTAGGAGTAGAACAAGTCACTTATGGGTTACACCCGTGCGCCGTGATGTTGATCCGTCGACTAAACTAAACTAAACTAAACTAAACTAAACTATACTAAACTAAACTAAACTAAACTAAACTATAGTAAACTAAACTAAACTAAACTAAACCACTGTTTATTGCCTTCAAAGATCTCACAACGTCTTTAATTTGGTCAGTCGTGGGGGATTTCATGGCGCTAAAGAAGATCGGCTGCCCACTAACTCTTTTGTCCATTGTAAAATCGTACTACACAGGCATGAAAGGTATAGTCAAGTTTGATGGTGCACCTTCAGAAGAGTTTGAAATCAAAGAGTGGAGTTAAGCAAGGTTGTGTACTTATCCCAACCTTCTTTGGAATATACTTTTCACTTCTATTAAAATATTCCTTTTGTGATCAGGATGGTTGTAAAAACAGCCACTCACGCTCAGATGGCGTCCTTTACAATGCTCAGAGATTGAGGGCCAAGACCAAAACTAGGAGGGCACTGATCAGATGGTTGATTTTTTGCAGACGATGCTGCAATAACGACGCACTCTGCGGAAGAATGACAACGCCTGCTATCTTTATTCTCCAATACAATTTTATGAATTTGGTTTAACAATTAGCAACAAAGTAGACACGGAAATATGACACAATGTGCAGATGGGGTACCATAAATTTTTATTGACGACGCAGAGCTGGAGATAGTTGACCATTTCATATATCTAGGATCAGAGGTACACAATAAATTATCCTTATATTAGGAAATCAACATCAGGATTGTAAAAGCAGCAGCAACAATGAGCAGGTTAACAGAAAGAGAACAAGAAGCCAAAGCAAAAGTCCTGGCCAATCAAGCCCTTGTCCTTAGTGCTCTTCTTTATGGCAGTGAAACCTGGACAACTTACTCACACCAAGAGAAACGTTTAAACAGCTTTCATATGTGGTGTATGTGATGAATACTTAGTATTAAGTGGCATGATCACAAATACTTAAAAGTATTGTAAGGTTCGGGTTGTTTGACAGTTTGTTCCATGCTCAGTCTTCGTCGACTTTGAAGGATAGGACACATTAGGAGGATGGACGATGGAAGAATACCAAAGGATACTCTTTTATTTTGGTGAATACAGGTGGGTAAAAGATCTTCGGGTCGGCCTCTACTACGGTACAAAGATGTGTAAGCGGAACATAATTGATGCAGGCGTTGATATATTATCTTGAGAGTGAGTCCCCAAGGAGAGCAATGATCAGAAATTGAATAAAGACAAAGGAAAAAATTATTGCAGTTAGGTCACACATTGAGCTTTTGAAACGTTACATGGTGCGTGATGGTGGGATTGACCATGCGTTTACATGCATCCATTGTGGACAAACATTTACTGCGTGATTTGGTCTGATCAGTCATATTCTCTATCGCCATGGGTTTAATTACAACGTTTTTAAGCAACGTGTAACAAGCTATCGTCTGTCAAGACGACAGGATGTCAGTCAGTCATTATCGTGGTATTATGTGAAAGTCTTGATATATGAGTAAACGAGTGTTTTGTGTGTGTACGGTTGATGTGTGTATGGTGTGTGTGTGAGTGAGTGTGTGTGTGTGTGTGTGTGTGCGTGCGTGCGTGCGTGCGTGCGTGCGTGCGTGCGTGCGTGCGTGCGTGCGTGTATGCGGACTTGTATGAATTTATATTTCAACATATAAGTACATTTCCAAAATATCTGTTTCACAAAAAGCTCGTCATATGAGATGAGTACCCGTATAAACTTTGATGTTCCGGTTGAAATTGTTTTGTGTTTTCAGGTTAAATTCAGACCGTCGTAACTTTCATAAACACACGCTAGTAATAATAACTGTCAAATACAATATATTTCCTATGAGTAACTTTTACATATTGTCATACATGTAAGGAAAAGTAATATGTTTTTTGGTTTGTTTTAGCTGGAAATGCCTGGCATATGAAGATGTGGGGAAGTGAAGGCAACGTCCTGATGCAGATTATACACTTTTCGTTTGCCCTTGGTGGAGTGTTATCTCCCTTATACACAGAGCCCTTTCTAGCTAAACGCTTAATGGAAAATGAAACAGATACAGATAATTTTACAACTGGAAACGCTTCTCGGTTATATCTTGATAATGGTCCACAGACAACGAACGTACAGTTCGCATTTCTTATATCTGGGGTGTTTATGATCATAGCAAGCATACCTTTTGTTGTATTGTATCATCAAGCAGCATTCACAGAACACTCAGAACAATCTAGAACAGAATATCAATAACAAAATTACTTACAGAGAACTTCCATGCTGTTTGCATTTCTTTATTCTAACAAATGTATGCGCACTTTTTCTTGCTGTATTGCTGTGTTGAACTGACGTTTACGTCTTTTCTTATGCCTTTCTTGATCAACGAATTTGATTCTATGACAAAGGCAGAAAGTGTATATATTATTCACTGTGTACTGGGTGTCGTTTGCAACGTCCAGATTTCTAATGATCTTGTATACTAAAATTGTTATCGGCTATCCAGTTAATATCACTATGTTTGCTTTTGATAGTCATAGCATTGACTGGATTCATGATTAGTGCAATATTTGAGGTGATTCCGGCTGTTATCGTGTTCACTGCAATGGCAGGTTTCGGAATGTCAGGTGTTTTTGCTGGAGGATTTTCCTGGGCAGAAACTGAACTGTTGAAAGTCACAGCTCGGGTATCCTTCAAGCATTAGCATATCAGGCGTCCACTGGTAAAATTTTCATTCCTCTGATTCTAGGATTTCTGATGGAAGAAGTAAACAACATGTGGTTTTGTTATATAGTACTTGGTCAAACCGCGCTGTTGTGTCTTCTTTTTATCTTTCTCTTGCTGTTTAACAAACTGTTTATCAACAAAGTGTATGGGTTGATGACTTTGATAGAACGCAATATCGAACCTAATGGAAAAGACATGACCTCATTAAATGATGAGAAACACGAATATGAAACTATAATGAAAGAATCAGTTAAAACAATCGCAGATATACAAACTCATACATAGATGGCATTGGAACTCTTACTCGTGAACTTCTGGGATAGCACAAAAGACGTTACCGCCCACATTAAATGTTTTAAGCAGCTCTTGATATGGGCCTCGTTCGGGCTCGTAGAATGTGTCGCTATACACTGACGAAATGTAAAGCTGTCACCTATTCTACACGCAGAACTATACAGTATATTTGTTATGTGCGTTATGATATTAATAAAACCGACAACTAACAACTTTTATCAGGAAACCTGTGTCTCAATAAAAGGTAACATTTTTGTATGCTTACATTGTCTACATAAACATTACAGATAATTGGATTATTAAATAAATGCTAGAAAGCAAAGGAGTGTTGTACATTGTTTTTCTTATTCCTGTTTTGTCTTAAAAAGAACATTGGCTGAGCTGTGGGCATCGCCATTTCTATTTCCAGGCTTCTCCATGGGCCACATTTTTCAGTCCCATCCCTTCCCATCCCATGGTAATTTATGCCTGACCCATCCCATCCCATCCCATCCCATGGGATTTCCATGATAATAATAATATGGAATACATTTTAAATAAAATTATGAAATTTATGAAATTTTAGGTTTAGTGTCTACTAAATAGGACTACATGTACAAAGAGACATGTAAAACAACATAATTTATTAATTTTAATATTTAATAGTATTTTATAAAAACAAAGTTTAATCTAAATATGACAATTCAGTGTCATTCTGACACTCACAGTTTGATTCAAGTCACTCTGCTCATTCAGCACATTATCAATGTCCTGCTGATCGACTGTTTCTAATAATTCAGTTAATTCAGGTAATCCCTGAACCATTTCCACAATTTTCATCTTACATGCAAATCTGATATACACAGAGTTTATAACGAGAGTTGGTAACATCCGTTTTCGTAACTTACTCAACAACAATCAAGCTGCTCTACTGCTACTGGGGACATTGGTATGGCCAAAACAATTTTCGCATTTGCTTTTAGCAGTGGAAACCTATGTTCATTTTTCCAATAATTTAATGGTTGTGAAGTTGGTTGCCGTAATTTTTGAAACATGGTGACTTCATCCTCAAGGCATTTGTTTCTGGGGTCATCAAACTTAAGTGTTTTGTTTGGTGGAGGATAAAAAAAATAAGTCCAAATCACTTTTCGGCTTTTGTTCTACAACTCCTGCTATTTCACATACAGCAGATGATTCAGAAGAAAGATTTAAATGTTTAGTGAATGAAATAACAGCTGGAACAACAGACTTAGAAAAAGCGATCCAATCATTGGCCCATTTATTGGTTTCCACATTCCCTTTCTTCTTGGTAACAACTGACTTGACCATGCCTTTTATTTTGGCTTTAATGTCAACTCCAGTAAGGAATGCTGCAGTAACTGTCAGAGAACTGCCGCAATATGGTCACGGTTTTTCTCCAATAATTTTCTGAAAGTTCTGACAATATTTCTTCACCATGCTGCTGGGAGTTTCTTCGTCAATATCAAGAATAACTTTGTACAACTGATAGTCTAGGAGCAAAATTAAATGAGATGTAGCACCATCAATTTCTAGTTTGTCAAACAAAATTTTGAATTTCTCATGAATGTACAGCATTCCTTTAATCTGAGCAATATTCGGAATGTGGTTTAAGAATTCTTCATCATCTTCATTAAAGTAATGCGAGTATATTTTTTTTAATGGGCATGTAAACGTTGGTAATATGATCACCATTCACGTGTTACAGATTTTGTTGTATGGAAAATGGCAGCTTGATTGACGTGTATTGTAACATGTTTCAATAAATGAAAGCTGATCCATGAACTGATCCAGTTCAGAAATCACGCCTCTGCTGAAGCTATCAGTAATGCATGTTGATAACCTGTGCTCAGTACAACCAGATCGGTGCATTTCTGTATCGGTATAAAACCGTCCATCAAATGCTGACGTCATGCTTGCTGCATTATCAGTACACACAAACAATGGACTGGAGAATGTTCTAGATTCGGCAAGAAATTCACGTGCACAGAAAATGTGCGTAAATTGTGCAGTATGGGATTTATTACTATCAATGTTCATAAGAGACAGAGGAAAAGTAATCCATTCCCAATTTTGATCTAGTCCACATGCAATAATTCCCCAATATGGCAAAATATATGTTAGTCTTGCAGACCAATAGTCATCTATTCCCGAAATTGCACATTCTGGGTCTTTTGTCATATTTTGAAACAATTTTTGAAACTGCAGTTTGGCCAATTTTCCTTGCGCCAAAATAGAACGAGTCACTGTTTGCTGTGATACTGTGTAATTATATACCATCACTGTCCTTACATCAAAGATCATCTGTGACGAGACCACGAGAACGTCCAAGAAGAAAATGGATTGACGACATCAAAGACATTGTACAGCCACACCGAATGACACTATCCAGTGCTGCCCACCGGGCGCTGGAACGCAAATTATTCCTCCCCACGACGCTTAACGGCAGAAGTGGAAGAAGATGATGATGATGATGATATACCTTGTTTGCAGCGTGATTATAAAAGGCTTTAAAAGGTAAAAAATAAAAAATAAATTAAGGGTAGCTCTGGCATAGATCACGTTGCCGTGACATGGCTACTGTCTCTTGTGTCTCATGGGAAATACAAATGTGTGCTGTCCCATCCCATACTATCCCATGGGAATCGCATGGGAATCCCATTCCAATGGACAAGCCTGTCTATTTCATCGTAAAAGTGTAGTATTTCTTCATCACTACTGCTTGTTGTTGGTGCATATACTTGTATTATATTTATATCTGCTGGTATGCCTTTGATTTTGACCATAATAACTCTATCTGAAATACACCAGTATCCATTCATTAATTGACTTGGTTGTTTTTATTTCGTCAAATATTATTCTTACACCTTTTTCGTGTGTATCCCCTCCAGAATAAATTGTGTGTTTGTCAGCTATAATTTTCCCGATCCCTTCCATCTCATCTTACTTACGCCTAGTATATTCATTTTCATGCTATCCATCTCTCTTAGAACATTGTTCAACTTTCCCAGCTCATTTAATGTCCTAACATTCCATGTTCCTACTCTAAATGTATTTATTTTAGTGATAGTTTTGCCATCAGTAGCTGGATGACGGCCTAGTGTCACCTGTGGCTCATGACTGTCCCAAACGGACGAGGATGACCTTAGACAGCTATTAACCTCGTTCACTAACTATGAAATATATTTTTGCCATTTTACTGCATTCAAATAAAAGCGCTTGCTGAAGGTATACATGGACTTCAACGTACTGCCAACTACCAACAAGACACTAGAGAGAGAGAGAGAGAGAGAGAGAGAGAGAGAGAGAGAGAGAGAGAGAGAGAGAGAGAGAGAGAGAGGGAGAGAGAGAGAGAGAGAGAGAGAAAGAGGATAATGAATAAGAAAATGACAGAGAGAGAGAGAAAGAGGATAATGAATAAGAAAATGAGAGAGAGAGAGAGAGAGAGAGAGAGAGAGAGAGAGAGAGGATAATGAATAAGAAATGACAGAGAGAGAGAGAGAGAGAGAGAGAGAGAGAGAGAGAGAGAGAGAGGATAATGAATAAGAAAATGACAGGGAGAGAGAGAGAAGAGAGAGAGAGAGAGAGAGAGAGAGAGAGAGAGAGAGAGGATAATGAATAAGAAAATGACAGAGAGAGAGAGAGAGAGAGGATAATGAATAAGAAAATGACAGAGAGAGAGAGAGAGAGAGAGAGAGAGAGAGAGAGAGAGAGAGAGAGGATAATGAATAAGAAAATGACAGAGAGAGAGAGAGAGAGGATAATGAATAAGAAAATGACAGAGAGAGAGAGAGATAGAGAGCGAGAGAGAGGATAATGAATAAGAAAATGACAGAGAGAGAGAGAGAGAGAGAGAGAGAGAGAGGAGAGAGAGAGAGAGAGAGAACACAAGAGATAGAAAATGAAAGAAATGAGAGAGCACGGGAATAAGAAAAGAAAATACGAGATAGAAAGAAAACGGGAGAGTGGTAACATAAGAGAAAATATCAGTGAGTGAGAAAGAGAATGACAGGGAGAACATGAAAGAAAACGAAAGAAATTGAGAGAACAAGAACGAGAGAAAGAACACAAGAGAAAGAACATGAGAAAAGGAACAGCTGAGAAACAGAGTGAGAGACTGCGTACGCTAGGAATAGAGACAGTGAAAGACAGAGCGCAGGAGAAATAGAGAGAGATGAGATAATGAGTGAGAACATGAAAAAGAGACAGAACACGAGAGATATTGACAAACGAGAGGTGACACAGCGCGAAAACACGACAGAGCAAACTTGAGAGAGAAAACAAGAGAACTGAGAGAGAGAAAATGAGAGAGAGAGAGAGAGAGAGAGAGAGAGAGAGAGAGAGAGAGAGAGAGAGAGATCGAAAGAGAGAACATGAACGCAGAAGAAGAAAGAGAACAAGAATGAGAGAAAGAGCACGAGCGCATCAACAGCAGGTTCAGAGAGAGAGAGAGAGAGAGATAGAGAGAGCGAGAGAGAGAGAGAGAGAGAGAGAGAGAGAGAGAGAGAGAGAGAGAGAGAGAGAGAGAGAGGTGCCAATTTGTCAGCATTACTTTCTCTTCAACCCTAAGAAATTGGTTTGCTTGGTTGTCATCGTTTAGCAAATAATGTGCAGAACGTCGCTCTTATTACAATCTGCCGGATAGTTTTCTTCTTCGTCTTTCGTTCGCTTGAAATATATCTATAACTGCAATGAACCTCTTATATTAATTTCACTGTTTTTTATGTTCACTCAGCGATCCATAGAGTTTATCTTCCACTGTTGTCTCTCGAGACCAGACGGTTTGCCTAGATATGTTGCATTTTGGGCAGTCTTGGAGTATGTGCTCTGCTGTTTGCGACGCCAATCCACATGTGCACATGGCTGATTCACCAATCTTGAATTTTGTGTGCATGTGGTTGAGTAATCTATTGTATACTGTTCTGAGGCGCATAATAATAACTTGTTTTGGTCTGTCCGTAACTTGGTAGTCGACTTGAGCAGGTTTTGCTGGCTATCTGACTGATTTGATCATCCTATTCTTTTGGTGATTTCCGGGTACTCCACAGTAGGATGATATCCACTGTATGGTGACCTTATGCTGACTGCTAACTTCAGAAAGTAGTGTCCTTAGTACTGGCAATTTCCAAGACAGGAGCGCTTCGAGTACTGATTTTGCATCTGCCAATAGCACCAAGGGTTGTGTACCATGGCTGGTATTTAGTAATTTCTCTGACTGCCTCAATTTCAGCATCATAGTTATGGCAGTACTTTCCTGTTGGTACTCTGGCCGTGTCTCTAGTATTATTTTGGGTATTCTATGTACACTCTCGCTCTTCCATTTCGAACCATCTGTGTAGACTCGGATCCAGAGGTCCTGTGAGTATTCTTCATCAAGGAAGCTCAGACTGGCTGTTCTACGCTGTACACTATTCTGATCTTCCTTGTCAAATATTCCTCCCACTTGTGTCTGGATTTTTAGTGGTAGTCTATATATTTATCTTTCCGTACAGTTCGCTTTGGAATAGTTTTCAGGGGGATAACAACTGAGGGCAGATCCGTGGTTTACCTGCAGAGTAGTTTGCCATGATGAATAAAAATGCTTCTTTTCAACCGCAGCATAGCTAAGTTTTCAAATATGTTTTTCATAGGGTGGCCTGGCAAGCTGAGGAGATTTTCTGCTTGTATTAGCGTTTTCGTATTTCTGCGCTCTCTCGGTGCGTGTATCCTCCCCATCTTCTACATCTCCACTATAGGGGATTTTTAGTGATAGTCTATGTTCAACTTTGCGTTGAGTTCTCTTTGGAATAGTTTTCAGGGCGATACCATATGTGGGTAGATCGGTGGTTTATCTGCCGAGTTGTTTGGCCTGATGGATAAAACTGCTTCTTTTCAACCGTCCCATAGCTAAGTTTTCAAATCTGTTTTTCATAGCGTGGCCTGACAAGCTGAGGAACTTTTCTGCTTGTATTAGCGTTTTCATATCTCTGCGCTCTCTCAGTGCTTGTATCCTCCCTACTTCTCTATCTCCACTATAGGGGTTGATCTCATCCCTCTTGTGGTGACACTAGGTGCTTGATTTTTCACTTTGTCCAGCTCTTGTAATGTGGTGTTTGATGCTGAACAAAACGCATTTGCCCCGTATTCCAGGGAGGTCGTATACTCTGTTGATAAACTTTGCTAAGTATTTTCCCACTGGCTCCCCATGTAGTTCCACTTAGTTTTCTCAGGGTAGCCATTTTCCTTCTGACTTTTCCTACTGCTTTGTTGATGTGCTTTCTCCATGTCAGCCAGTAATCAAATGTTACTCAAAGCTACGTTGGTTCTTTATCATCTCTTAGGGGTGTTCCATTTATCTGGATGATCCCTGCCTTTTGTTTTGGAGTAAGGGTAAATAGGGTGGTGTTGCACTTGTCAGTGTTTATGCTGACACACCATCTATTTGCACATGCAACAAATATATCTAAAGCTCTTTGTAACTTTCTGGTGGCCACTGATGCATACTTATTTGTGTTCCATAGAACCAGGGCATCAGCGTACATTGCCGCTTTATTTCCATGTGGTAGATTAGCAACAAGATCATTGATGAAGATTAGAAAAAGAGTGGGGGACAAGACTCCGCCCTGGGGAACACCGTGACGCAGTAGTACTTTCTTGCTCTTGAGTCCGTCTATCTATGCTCGGGCTCTTTTGTTGTGCAAGTATGCTTTCCCTCATTTGTACTTTCTTCCATTGACTTTACAGTTTCTCAGGCTCTTCATCAGACCTTCCTTTTAGACTTAGTCAAATGCTTTCTTCAGATCTATCCACGCCACAAGCACCAGCTTCTTCACTTTGAATGAATCCTCAATTACCCCTCTGCTGTGTGTCCACCGTGACGAGGTAGAGGGGCTTGTGCGTCCCAATGACCCCAAGAGCTATGCCGACGGTAGCACAGCTACTGGTAGGGCCACCCATGTCGGACAGGTCAAGGGAGAGGGACCAGACGAAGAGACACACAAACCTGCTGCCTTGTAGGTAGACTGGGGACAGTCAAAGGCTAGGGAAAGCACCCCAAATACATGCTTGTCGAAATCGGATGTACTGAGCCACAGGCTTGACAAAGCAGTGCAACGTGAAACCTGCTGCCTTGTAGGTAGACTGGGGACAGTCAAAGGCTAGGGAAAGCATCCCGAATAAATGCTTGTCGAAATCGGATGTACTGAGCCACAGGCTTGACAAAGCAGTGCAACGTAACTTAATTCATGATGTCACAAATCAAAATTAATCGATATGGTGCTAATCCCGTGAAGTCCCATCAGGCGGTGATAGTGCCGGGCCCCCTGCCTCGAGGGGGTCCACCCATGACTACTGGTGGTCACCTTCCCCTGTGCTGTGGAGTCAAGGCACAGAGGAGTAGGTTAAGAGCTATTGACCAAATACCCCGGACACTCAACATACTACAGTGGAATGCCGAAGGAGTTTACAAGAAGAAAGACTCCCTAACACAGCGTCTTCATAAAGATAGAATAGATGTGGCATGCATTCAAGAGACACACCTCAACGCCAATCACAAATTCTCAGTCAGAGGATATCAGGCCACACGTTTCGACCGCGAAGGACACAAAGGAGGAGTTCTAATACTTACACGAAATACAATACCTTGCAGCGAAGTATCTGTGATCTCTGACAACCAAACGGAAATTATAGGTGTTGATATAATGATAAAGGACGTGAAAATAAGAATCTACAATCTGTATAGCCCAGCAGATAAGGACCTTACACTCTCAAACATGAAAATAACTGACACAAACTGCATTATTGTCGGAGACTTTAATAGCCGTTCAGAAAGATGGGGATACCCAGATACTGACAAAAGAGGAGATGAATTGGAGGACTGGGAAATAGACTCAAATCTCCATCTACTCAACAAAGCGGATGACACACCGAGCTTCTACTCCAGAAGATGGCTTACCACTTCTACTCCAGACTTAGCTTTCTGCACAGGAGACATCCTCCACAAAATCGATCGCCATGTGCTGGACCAATTAGCAGGTAGTGACCACAGACCAATCAAGCTTGAAATGAATATGGAGTATGTTCCACAGGAGCAAAAGCCCTTGCCCCGCTGGAATTACAAACGAGCAGATTGGGACAGATTTGCCATACTAACAGACAAATATTGTGAAAACATAAATACACGATATGGCAACATAAAGCAAATGGTGGAAAGTCTAAACAGAGCGATAATACAGGCAGCCACTGAGTCCATTCCAAGAGGAGCGAGGAAAAATTACAAACCATACTGGACTGAAGAACTACAAAGTTTGGAGGACAAAGTTGAAGATGCCAGGAAGACAGCAGAGAGAGAACAAACAATTGAAGCAAACATCTCTCTCAAAGCCATCTCAGCAAAATATAAAAGAACAGTAAATCAAACAACAAGAGATTGTTGGAGGGAAAAAACAGAAAACCTGAATTTTGACAGGGATGGAAACAAACTATGGAAACTAGTGAAAGCCATGAACAATGAAGGACCTAGAAACAAACAAATAACAATTAAACAAGGAAATGCCTTGCTTACAGGCAAAAAGGCTGCAAATGCACTAATGGAACACTATGCAAATGCAAACCACATTGATATTACAACCGAACAGAAGAAAGCAATCAAAGACAAACAGATACATCATAGAAATACAGAGACAGCAGCAGAATATATGATGGCAAATCTAACAATGGAAGAAATGGAACAGGCAATGAATACCCTAAAAAAGAAGAAATCACCAGGAAAGGATGGAATCACAAATGAAATGCTAATAGGACTAGGCACCAAGGCAAAGAAGAAACTACTAGCAGTCCTAAATAACAGCTGGAAGAGAGGAATAGTCCCACAGGCATGGAAGGAAGCTATACTAATACCAGTCCCAAAGAAAGGAAAAGACCTGGAAGAACCAAATGGCTATCGACCTATCAGTCTACTTAGCTGTGTAGGAAAATTAATGGAACGCATTATCAATGGCAGGCTAACATGGCATCTGGAAGAAAACAAACTCTTAACACCACACCAAGCAGGATTCAGAAAATACAGATCCACTGAAGATCAAATAACCTATATAGCTCAGGAAATAGAGGATGCCTTCCAAGAGAAAAAGCACACACTAGCAGTCTGGATAGATTTAGAAAAAGCATTTGATAAAGTATGGAAGGAAGGACTGAAAGTAAAACTGCAAAACATGCATGTTTGTGGAAAAATGTATAAATGGATCAGCCACTACCTTGAGAACAGAACTGCCAGGACAAAAGTACAAGGACAAACAAGCAAAATGATGCTGCTGGAGCAAGGTGTCCCCCAAGGAGGAGTTCTTTCACCAACATTATTCCTAGCATATATAAATGACATCACAGAAAATTTTCCAGCCAGAGTACACACATCCTCCTTTGCAGATGACCTAGCCATATGGACATCTGAAGAATATATTAGTACAGCTAACAGCAGAATACAGCAAGCCTTATTAGCGCTAGAGGACTGGTCAAAATCATGGCTAGTGAAGATAAGTGAGGAGAAAACAACATGCACAGTGTTCTCCCTCTCAAATAAAACTCAGCAACCTAAGCTGGTATTGAATGGAAAAATATTGCGCCATGAAGAAAATCCAAACTATCTAGGAGTCACCTTTGATCGTCGCCTGACATGGAAGACACAGGTTGAGAAAAATCGAACAAGAGCAAGGCAGAGAATGGCAATCATGAAAAAGCTTGCTGGTACAACGTGGGGAGCAGATGAGAAAGTTCTCAAGAAGTTATATACTGGACGGGTGAGGCCAGTACTGGAATATGGCATTGCAGCTTGGGCAACAGCAGCTAAGTCAAACTTTAACAAAATAAGTAGAGTCCAAAACCAAGGAATGCGAATCATAACTGGAAGCCTGAAGACAACGCCTATTAATGAACTAGAAAAGATCACTTGTTTACAACCAATGCAGGATAGAAGAGATAGCAGAGCCCAGCAACAAGCAGAAAAATTTAGAAGATTGACAGACCACCCTATGTACAACAGATTTAATGGTTTTGGAAAGGGAAGACTGAAGCGTAGCAACTTTGTAGAAACTGCAAAACGAAGGATTAGGGCAGATCCTATACTTAACATATCAACAGTCAAGCCCATACACAATGCACACAACTTCCCAGCTTGGAGACAGCAGCAACTGCCTGAGATGATAGAAAACATTCCTGGTATTGAGAAAAAGAACACTCAGCATGAAACCGAAAGAAGAGAAATAACCCTAAACTACATAAAAGAACATTACCCAAGCAGGAATTGGACCCATGCATATACAGATGGATCAGCCAAAAATTCAATAGAGAATGGAGGAGGAGGAATTCTCCTAAATTTAAAAAATGGAGTGAAAAAAACACATTCAATGGCAACTGGAAAATTTTCAAGTAACTTCAAAGCGGAGGTAGAGGCTTTGAAAACTGCAGCAGAAATGCTCCTGATGGAGGAAAATAAAGAGAAGCAAATAGCTATCTTCACAGATGCAAAGTCAGCTGTCTCAATACTCAAGAGCAATAACAGCACAGAACTAACTGACCTAAGAGCAGCACTCCATGGTCTATGCCAGAAATCCAAAAAAGTTGTAATACAGTGGATCCCATCACATTGCAGTATACCTGGAAACGAAGAGGCTGACAGACTGGCAAAAGAGGGCGGACGACTACCACAGCCTGACATAGACATAACCTATAATGAGGCAAAGAGGTTGATAAAAAGCACTTATAGAACCAAATGGGAATCTGAGCATCCAGGCCATCAGAAGGATGATGCATATTACAAACTCGACCGAAGAGAACAAGTAGCAATCTTCAGACTCCGCACAGGACATAACAGGCTGAAATACCACTTGTTCAATAAACTAAAGATAGGAGATACTGATGAATGTAATTGTAGAACTGGAAAAATGACAGCAAAACATTTGCTGCAGGATTGCCCAACGTATGCAGAACAGAGAAAGATATTTTGGCCCACACCTGCTTCATTTGAGGACAAGCTCTATGGAGATATCAACAAGCTCAAGTTGACCGCAGCTTACTTTAACTACATACAGGTTGACATTTAAAGGTGCATGAAGACCCAGAGGCATGAAATGGAATATTGCTTGGATAGCAAATCCATTATGTGGAAAGTCCAAATCGAAAGCTCGCTGTGTGGGCTTCATAAAAGGTGGAAAAGTGTCCTAGTGGCACGAAATGGAATATTGCTTGGATAGCAAATCCATTACGTGGAAAGTCCGAATCAAAAGCCCATTGTGTGGGCTTCATAAAAGGTGGAAAAGTGTCCTAGTGGCATGAAATGGAATATTGCTTGGATAGCAAATCCATTACGTGGAAAGTCCGAATCGAAAGCTCACTGTGTGGATGTCATCTGCAGACTGCATACTTCTGGTTTCCGGAAGAACAGCCTATGGTGAACGGAAGGCCCAATATACGGAAGTGAGGCTAAGCAGCCATGTGCAGGACGTGACGATTCCTTGGGTGAGCCCAGTACCAGAGCGCTATGTATCGGCTCTGCAAGTATGGAAGCCTCCTTGGATGGCGGGGAATGCCCATGGTCTGCCCTTGCCTTCCCTTGAGGGCTGACCAGGATCTTTGGCTGTTCTATATGGACCAGCTGGGATGGGGGATAACACCACAACAGTGAGAGTCAAACGTCCTAAGAAACCCTCGGGAAGGTTAACCCGGTCAACAAATGCCCGCAGAAGTCGGATGTGTCGGCCTAACGGCGCAAGAACGCAGCTCTGCTGTAAACAGGCACAACGCAGTCACATCCGAAAAAAAACTCCGGATGAACGAAGAAGAAGAAGAAGAATCCTCAATTATTTTTTTTAGAAAGGTAGGTTGTCTGATCTTCCGTAGAATAGCACTGCCTAAAGCCAGCCCGCTGTGACACACGGATATTTTCACTTTCATTGTACCACTACAGTCTGTGATTGGTGATGTGCTCCATTGTTTTGCAGAGACAGCTGGTGATGCTAACTGGTCTGTAGCTGGATGCATTGGAAATGTCTTTCCCTGATTTTAGGAGAGGTATCATGATTGCTTCTCTCCAGGCTTTTGGAACGCTGCCTAAGGTCCAGCTGTTATTTAAGATCTGCAACTTCTGTGTTTTTTTTTTGCCACTGTTCTTAGGTTCCTGATCATTTCATTGGCGATACCATCGGTTTCTGGTGACTCTCATTTTCAGTTTTGATATTGCTAGCTCCAGTTCGCTGGGTGTGATAGGTGCCTCCAGAACCTCATGTACTATTTCATTATGTCCTGTATGTTGCCATTTCTCTCGAATCTCTTGTTGTTTCTCTGCACTAATTTCGATGTTTTCTAGTGCAAACGAGTCCTCACAATGGTCAGCTGCTTGCTTTTCTGTTAAGATGTGTCTGTTTTTATGTAGTACAATTTTTGAGTTTCTCTCTGTGCCCTCAGCGTTAAGTTGTTTTATTAGTTTCCACAACTTCGTTCGGTCGCTTTCAAAGTTCAGTGACTGTTTTCTTCTCCCAGCTTTTCGGTCTAGCCTGCAGCTTGGCCCTTTGAAATTTGGCTTTTGATTGCTGATATTTTTTGTGATGCATTTGGCTAGGTTTGGCCTCTACTTGCTTTCAACACACTTCCACATCATTATGCAACTGTTCCACTTCACTACTCCAGTACCATTTATATTGTTTATGGGCTTCTCATGGTACTGTTTCTCGTGCTGACTGTAGTCTCATCTCATCACATCATGTTCCTCTTGTACCTTGCGGTGTCGAGGTGAAGTATAAACTTCGTGAGAGTGCCCGGTTATGGGCTTCGTATATCGACATTCCCATGGATTCTGTTATTCCCTCCGTCCAACGTTTACGTGGTCGGCCTCTTCCTCTGTTTCCATCTGGTCTGTACATCATTGCTTGTTGTGGCATGCTGTTGACTGGTAGCCTACTTGCATGGTCAAACCATTTGACTTGCTGCTTTCTAATAAAATCTAGAGCAGCTTTAACCCCCACTTTAGTCCTGATTTCTTCATTTCTGATCTTATCTCTTCTTGATACGTTGAGTATTCTTCTCAGGAACCTCATTTCTGTTGTTGTGATTTTTCTTTTCTCTTTTTCTGTCATTGTCCAGGTTTGGCATTGGTAGCACAGAGTTGGTAGGAAGATTGTGTTGTAAAGTGCTTTCTTAGTAGTTATTGATACATGTTTGTTCTTTAGTATTGGTGCCATTTGTCCAATGAGTTGATTTGCCTTATTGCACCTATTTTCGATCTCGTCTTCTGATCTGCCATTTGATGATATTATACTTCCTAGGTACTTGAAGCTCTTTACTTGTTTCAAAGGATGTTCGTTTAGGTGAATTGTTGCTGTTTGTTCGTCTTTAGTTATAGTCATTACCTCTGTTTTGCTTGTGCTAATTTTCATGTTATGTTCCCTACACATTTCGTTTAGACTATTCATGTGGTCTTGTAATTCAGCTTCTGATTTTGCTATTAGTGCTTGGTCGTCCGCAAACAGGAGTTCTCTAATGGTTAGATTTGCAGATGGTTCTTCTTCTGTGTTCTCGTCATGCGGTATTCTTGCTGTCTCTGCTTGGCTGGTTTCTTTACATGAAGCTGACTGTAGTATGCATTTATTTTCAAAACTCTTCAACTACTTTATTTATGTCTTTCTCAGTGTTCAAGTTTCTAACCAGTATGCTGGTGCGATGCTTGTACGTTCCCCATCCTGTAGTTCCACCTCGAGAGGGTGCTGCTTTCACTTAGACGCTCATTTTCTACAGTTAGAAAGACTGGCCGATGGTCACTGCCACCAAGTTCTTTCCCACCAATTCGTGTAATGTTCTACTCCAGGTCTGGTGAATAAAAAGCGAGGTAAGGTGTAGTTGTAGTGTGCCATGATCTTGGGTAGAAAGCATGTGGGTCAGACAGCTTCTTAATCAAGATGCATCAATTCTCATCCTGCCAGTCTTCCAGCCTGTCTCCTCTCTGGTCCAATATTTACAAGAAATAGATGGAGGAATAACTCAGAAGCTACTTGAGTTAAGAAAGCTTTATGAGACAATGTGAAAAGTGGAAAATTGAGGAACACCGCTTTGAAAATCGACACGTGTGAGAGCCGGCTCAACAAGTAACATCCAGCCTTAGTTCTCATCATCATCAAGTGCCGTGCCGGCTGGAGTAGGCGTTCATGGCTCTCCATAGATCTCGGTCTTTGGTTTTCTGGATCAACTCTGCTGCTGATATTCCTCCATGCCACCGTCTCAATCCATCCAGCATCACTTCTCTTGGTCTACCTCTGCCTCTCTTCCCCTCGATCTTTCCAGTTGTTACGATGTTCTCCAATGCCTCTCTTCTCATCACATGACCGAGGAAAGCTGTTTGTCTCTGTCTTATTGTTGTATATAATGTTCTAGTTTCGTTAGCCTGTTTCAGGCAGTCGTCGTTAGTTACTCTGGCAGTCCAAGGAATTCGCAACATTCGTCTCAGGAACCACATCTCTGTTGCTTCTAATTTCTTCTTAATTTGTTCATTTACATTCCAAGATTCACTGCCATACAGCAAAACTGGTTCTACATAGCATTTCATCACTCTCTTTCTTACATTCAGTGATAGTGACTTATTGCATAAGATACTCTTCATTTTCTGAAATGCGGCTTTTGCCTGCCCTATTCTGCTCCTAATCTCTGTTGTACATCTTCCATCTGATGTTATAAATGCCCCTAGGTATCTAAAATTATCAACTTGGTTAAGGATTTTCCCTTCTATTTCTATGTCACATTTTGGTGTCACCATTTTCTTTGATATTACCATTGTTACTGTTTTCTTGATATTCAAGGAGAGTCCTTTCCTTGCACTCTCTGTTACTACAACGTCTAATAATTGTTGTAGGTCTGTTGAATTATCCGCCACCAATACTGTGTCATCTGCATAGCGTATATTATTTATATTATAACCTCCAACTAGTATTCCTGGCATCTCTTTGATCTCTCTCATTATTACTTCGCTATACAGGGAGAAAAGATCTGGTGACAAGACACACCCTTGTCGTACTCCTAGCTTTATCTGTTCGTAACTACCCTCTTTATTTCCCATTTTAATTGCTGCTACTTGGTTCCAGTAAATATTCTTTATTATTCTTAAATCTTTTCCATCAGTGTTGATATCTTCCAACATTTTAATCAGTTCATCATGTTTTACTTTATCAAATGCCTTAGTATAATCTATGAAGCACAAATATATGTCTCTCTGTTTCTCTATTGACCTTTCTATTAGTGTCCGTAATGTATAAATTGCATTGTTTGTGCCCTTTCCTTCCACAAATCCATACTGTTCTTCACTAATTTCCATTTTTATTTTCTTTTGGTTCTTCTCATTATGATTCTGAGTAGAAGCTTAGTGATATGGTTTATAAGGTTAATTGTACGAAAATCTTCACAATCAATTGCTCCTGGTCTTTTTGGTATAGCTATAAATACAGATTTCAGCATATCACTGGGTAAATATCCACTGCTGTAAATATCATTCAACATTTTGGTTAATATATCTACTCCAAATTCTCCCAATACTTCTAATTCTTCTATTGTGATTTCATCTGGCCCAGCTGTTTTTCCTTTCTTCATACGTTTCATAGCGTCAGCGACTTCTTCTTTCAGAATAGGTGGACCTTCTAAGTTACTATCTTCTGTTAATTCTTCCCTTTCTCCTTCATATAATTCTCTTATATACTCATTCCACCTCTTCATTATAGCATCTTCCTCTAATATTATCTTTCCTGTTTTTGATTTCTTCTTCTTCTTCTTCGTTCATCCGGAGTTTTTTTTCGGATGTGATTGCGTTGTGCCTGTTTACAGCAGAGCTGCGTTCTTGCGCCGTTAGGCCGACACATCCGACTTCTGCGGGGTTTTTGATTTCAAACACCCTGTATTTATTCTTATTTTTCTTCCTGTAAGCTCACTGATTTGTCTGTGCATATTTTTTGTATCTTTAATGGAATTTAATTCAATTTTTTTGCATTGCTCGTTTAAACAACTTTCTTTAGCCTTCCCACATTTATCTTTTATTTCTTTATTTATCTTAGCGTATTCTTGTTTGTCATTTTTACTCTGTTTTCTTTTGTCCATCAGTTTTAAGATATCTTCATTCATCCATTTTTTCTTAGCTATTTTGCCTCTCTCCGGTAATACTTCTTTGCTAGTTTGATGAATGGAGTCCCTTAACATTTCCCATTGTTCATCTATACTCTGTATTTTAGTTATTGCATTGTACCTATTTTTCACAGTCACTCTGTATTGTTCTTGCATTTCTTTATCTATTTTCAGAACCTCTTTATTAAGTCGCATGTTCTTAACCATTTTTTCCCTCTCTTTAATCTTACTTTTATTTGTCCACATAGTGGTACATGATCACTATTACAGTCAGCACCAGGCATTGTCTTTACATTCATTAAAGCATTTCTACATCTTTTATTAATTAGTATGCAGTCAATTTGGTTGCGTATTTTCTTATCAGGGCTTATCCATGTGTACAATCGTCTTTTATGGTGTTTAAACCATGTGTTTCCAATTATCATATCATTGATATTTGCCCATTCTATTAGCTTTTCCCCTCTTTCATTTCTTGTACCTAAACCATAATTCCCCACTACATCCTCCATTTTTCCCTTTCCTACTTTTGCATTAAAATCACCAAGTATTATCTTTATTTCTTGTGATCCAATTTGAGCCATCGCCATTTCTATTTCGTCGTAAAAGTGTTGTATTTCTTCATCACTACTACACTACATTAGTTCTCAAAACAACTTAAAAGGTAAATTTGGAATAATGGCTAATGATAAAGGAGAAGTTACTGTTTACCAGGTTAGGAGATAATTGGGCACACGGGGGCTAAGTAATACTTAATAATTGTACAGAACTGGTGGTTTATTTACAGCGGTATAAATTATTATGGGTTTAAGAGGCTTGTTGTTGTAAGAGCTGGGCAAATATTGGTTGTAGAAATTATTGGGGGAAATAATATTAGGAATATTAGTGGCAGTAATATATATTATAAATGTTTTAGGCATTATTATATCAGGTATAATTATGAGTTAATGAGTTCAGCTTGATCATTATAGATGATATAGATATGTAGATGATGCTGATTATGAAGATGAAGTGATCATGGCTATGAGTGATTAAAGTAAACACATTTGGGCTGTAGTCAGTGAAAGGCAAAGTACACTACTATATAGTTAAATTATATTGTAATCAGGCAGGATGTTGCGAAGTGGGATATGATAAATTGTTTAGTTTCCAATAACTAAAATAAAATAGACAGTGTAATTGATTTTGTGGTTTTCCTTGTAGGTAGCCCAAGCTAGCAGTAATGAGGGATATACAATGTATGGGGTGATAAATTATAAAACCATGTCGCAGGGTGCATGCTGGCCATGTTGGCATAGGGGTGAAGGCTTGTGAGATGGCTAGGAAGAAAGGCTACTTAATAACAGGGGGTGTTGATGATCATATGTGTGTATACAACAGCAAGATATGTTTGCAGGATTGTCCTATGGCACTGATGGGTATACCCCTAAGCATACCCCTAAGTAATAGTGAGTAGGGACAATCATCATGATCAGTGTGTAATAATGACATAATATATAGTACACTTGTTGTTGCATTAGTAGTGATATTCTGTATCTACCAATGAACATTGTTATGCCTATGTTCTGTCTCATATGAATGGTGCACTCTTACCATTATTTTGTACTTTCACTTGATACTATTGTGGGTTTATTTATGAGCTGTCCTAGTGGCCCCAGAGAGTTCCTCAATTGAGTTCCTGTGTAAAACATGTTTATATTTAACTTTCTGTGAGTTGTGATTCTTCTATGTGCAAGTGTTGCATTTTCACATTCTACAATTATGGTGATTCCACATTGTATATGTGTCTGTTGCTTTTCATAGTTAGACATGTTTTGCTTGTTGGTTGTTAGTTTGTAATGCTAATCAAATACTGTAACTTGTATGGTGTCATATTAATGCTGGTATTCTTCATGTAAACTTGGACATTGCAGTAGTTTGTCCCATGTCATATAGCATCCCACATAATTTGAGGTAATTTAACTGCAGAAGATGGAGGTGCAAATACACTATACTGGTCTACAGGATTAGAGATATAAGTTCATGTATGTCCCCTGCTTTTCATAGCTATGTGTTTACAGCTGGGCAAATGAGATCCAACCTTCCACTGCTGGTGTGTGTAGGATCTGTGTGAGGTAGTTACATTGAACTGAAGGCATTCTGTAAGTGAATGTTGGGCTGTATGGGAAGGTGGAGCAGGCTGAGATTGTTGCATTAGAAGGTGTTCTATCCTAGCAATATCAAGTGTAATCCCATGACAGCAGCGGCACAGCTGGAGAAGACAATAAAGTGGGTGGTCTGATGATGCAACATTGATTGTTGCATTTAACAATTAGAGATGTAGTCACCTTGAAGAAGAATGAGGCAGCAAAGAATGATCATGCCAGACATCAAGGGTTACCTCAGAATAGCATTAGTACAAGTGGAGGGAATAGCAAAATGGATAATTAGATGTGAGATATTTATGATCTATGGGTTAATTCATATGCTATATGTATGTGCTCATTGCTTCATATGTTTAATATGATTTCTTTACAATGATAATCATAGATTGTGTTTTCCATTGTTACAGGAGCGGCTGACTAGTTAGTGTCAGAAGGCCTGGGTTTATGGCGGGGTAGTAAATTGTGTCACAGCTCTTTTGTTTATGTCGCGTCTTAAGATTTATTTTGTGCAACTTGTGTTTTTGTGGTGCCTTATTGTTGTCGGTGTCAAAGTCCGTTATTGTGTCATTCTACTCAGCTACTGTTTGGAGCATCTGTGTTGTGGTACTTGGTGTACCCTGTTGTCTTACGTTCTGGTGGCTGAATAGGGGCCACCCTTGGTTGATGTTTGATATATGCAGTTGTCTGTTGTATCTGTTATTGGTTGATGTTTGGTATATGCAGTTGTCTGTTGTATCTGTTATTGGTTGATGTTTGATATATGCAGTTGTCTGTTGTATCTGTGTTGTGGTACTTGGTGTACCCTGTTGTCTTACGTTCTGGTGGCTGGATAGGGACCACCCTTGGTTGATGTTTGATATATGCAGTTGTCTGTTGTATCTGTTATTGAACATCTGTTATTGGATGTGAAATTCAATGTTATCCAACATGTTCTGTTAGAAGATATAAATAAAGAACTAATTTTGTGCTGTTCTTGATGTGTTTGTTCAATCTCTTTTTAGTTTTTACAACCACTGTTTCTACCACAATCTAACACTTTAATACATTGTCTGGGCCTCAAATATGACAGTTATTGTCCAGAGTTGAGGCCCCTGTACAAGGGCCCGTATAATCTTACCTAATTACTATCATCTTTTTTTTTGTCAATTGAGGTCGGAGTGAGGTTCTCTTTCTTTTTACTCCTTTTGTTCTTTGGTCATATCGAAGTCAGAGTTACTCCCTACCTCTTAGCACCGTAGCAAAGGAAACGTTAGTCTTTCCCTAGTCTTTTCCCCTCGGCTACATCAAGATGAGTCAATTCTCATCCTGCCAGTCTTCCTGAAATCGCCACACAATCATTCTTTAATGGTAGTGTGTCCAGTGTCTGTTGGCGGTCACTTGTACTGTAGTAATTGATCAGATGTGTGTCTGTATTGCTTTCTTAAGTTTAAGTGTCTGATACTCAGCCCCTTCCATGTAAACTTCAATTTGGAAGGCACTGAGGTTATTTTTTTTTTTACAAGGGTCAGTATCCCACCATTTCGCATGTCCTTTCGGTCAGATCGGTAACGCTGGTAGTCTATGATCTTGAAGGCTATATTTTCATTGAGGTGAGTTTCTTGCAAGCAACATACGCTTACTTTTTCTTAGTCCAATATGCTTTCCAGCTCCTTTTTTTTTTTTTTTGCTGACTCCCTCCGCTTTCCAGTGCATTATTTTTAGTCATTGTTTGGTATGGTATGGCCAAACGTTCTATTCGCAGGTACCCTGGCTCCAAGGGACATCTGAGAAGGACCTCCAGTTGTTTTGGTTGGGCCTTTCGATGCATAGGGCCCGGCACTGCACCTGCCTGAGGGTCCAAAGCAGGGCGAGCACCATAACATTTTGCAGTGGTCGACATATTTCATGGCGTAGTTGCGTGTCATCGTGATTTCGGTGGTGCTCCTCCTGGCTGATTTCCTCTGTCTTCAGCACCTTTCCTTTACTAGAGCAGATTGTGGTCTTACTCAAGTTTAATGTTGTTGTTGTTTGTCCATCAAGAATGATGATGACAATTCATTTCATCCAGTGAGGTTGAAAGTATGGAGCCGTGAGTTCTAAGATGGCTAATAAGGCCTATTTTGGCTCGAAATGTTCTTTGACAATGTGGACAAAGAATGCTTGACGTTTCTGGAGGAGGATTTCTTGCAGTGATTTTTCTGTCCTGCCTCTTCTTCACAGCTCTTGCAGTCCTGGTTGCCTCACGCGTGACTGCACCCTTGCGTAATGATGCACGCCACGAATGTCGGTCTCTGGCTGCAGTCTCCCAGGTGTCATGATGAATTCCTAAAGGATTCAGTGAGATTTTCAGAGTGTCTTTAAAGCGTTTCATCTGGCCCCCTTTGGGCAGCTTTTCCCCCAAAACGCAACTCGCCGAAAAAAATTCTTTTTAGGGAGCCTGTGATCTGGCATGCGAGTTAAGTGACCAGCCCAGCGAATCTGATTCTTCTTAGTAAAGTGGGGGATACTGGGCATGGGACGCTCTTTCTGTGATTTCATTGTCGGGGATCTTTCTTGCCTTTTAAATTTCTTTAGCTTCCTAAGGAAAACTGTGTGGATGTGGTTTTTTTCCTAGCGTGTCGCTGTAAACCGTCCCAGGTTTCACAAGCATATAGCAGTGTGGATAATACAACTGCTTTGTAGACTTTCAGCTTTGTTGCAGGCTTTTTCCATTTTGTCCCATACTTCTTTTACATCTGCCAAAAGGGCGCGCTAGCCTTGGAGATTCTGCATTCACTTCGTCCCTCAATTTTTGACCCGTTTTGACACAGTGTGCCAGAAGGGAAATTTTTCCACACACTTAGTATGACCATTCACTTTGATATCGGCCAGTGGGTATTACCTGGAGCTGGCTGGTACAAAAAACCCGTCCACTTCTCCACTTTCATTAACCTTACCAAGGCTTTTGATACAGTCAAACAGAGAAGGACTGTGGAAGATTATGGCAAAATATGGCTGTCAACGAAATTTTGTCCAAATAGTGCGGCTATTTCATGATGGTTTTGCAGGCAAGAGACAGGAAAATTTGGGGAACTGTCTGAGCCCTTCCTGTCAGCAATGGAGTGAAGCAAGGACGTGTCCGCACCAACACTGTTCAGTCTGGTTTTTTTAGCTATGTTGACTGTCACGCGTCGTTCTTGATGAAATATCAATGTTCTTGATGTTCTTTGCTTGTTATAGTCGTGTGATGGTCGTTGCTAGTAACGATGTTCATGGTGTGTTCTTTAGATATCTAACTGTCTCTTAAACCAACCCCCCCCGAAGTGCACCTTCACCAGTCATGAAACAAGATTCCGTTTGCGCACATAATCATTTATTCCAGAAATAAGACGAACAGACGGACATATATATATATATATCCAGAAACAATGTACATCCATAGAATATAAATATCCTCCTCACAATTTAACCAGCACACATCATGCCTTCTCACGGCCTGCTCTTATCTCAATCCACCAGACAGGTAATCCAAGCTACTATCCACGCTGGATCTCCCACAATACAACCCACACATTGGGTTGGAGCCACTGCTCAACTATGCAACCCACTCTGGTTTAGCCTGTCTTCACAACTCCGAGAACAACACAACACGGAGATCTCTCTTAAACGACCTGACCCGCAGTCGGTCTCTTCTCTCACTCAGCCTACCGATCAGTTCGGCATCTACACATCAACTGTCCTGAAGTCCCTTGACTTCACACAACACACAACTGTCTTTCGCCCCATCCCCTGGGGTCCACACTCACCCTTCCCATTATTTCTAAGGACTGGCTGTTTACTCATAGCCAGGTCAGTCACTTTACTGTCTCCCACTTTCATCTCCATTCTTTCTCATGCCCGGCCACTCAACTCAATGTCAATGACCCAGGCTTATGTTATCACCCCTCTTAAAAGAAAACTTCGTTTTCAAAATGGGAGACTAACACTTATTAAATATGTGACCCAGACATATAGCCTGGGTAGCCCAAAGTATGGCTGCACCTTATTTCCAGCTACCACCCTAAATAATACACCAATGCTCATAGTACACCCCCTATTCCCCCAAAATAAATACAAACAACTTTTAATCTTGTGTATCAATGCATGAACTAATACATCACATAATAATCATCATACATCATAGGAAAGCATTATACTCATGTACCACACGGTCTCTTACTACTTTACGACCACACAATACTATTTGTGTACGACCCTATATCAGTGGTTCTGTTCTTGCATTAACCCACCTCTGAGTTCCTGTCGATGCTGTGTCTACCTTTCATGTACCCATGACTCATGGTACCTCTACAATTACAACATCTGTTTGCTATCCCTAGCCCTGGGTTCAGTAATGTCCGCGAAAACTCTTTTGAACCTGACTCAACTTTCCTATCTGCATATTGCACCGTTACACTTGGTCTCTGTTTAGTCTGAACTCTTTATTCAATCTGGGCCCATATACCTGGCCCCCTTGCTTTCTGCTGCATACGCCTTTTGCCTATGTGCCCTGCACATGCACTATCCTGAGCTGTTCTAGTATATCGGTCTCTATGTGCTAAAGGTACTGCTCCTTGCCCACGTGCAGTTCTGCTATCTTGTCTCTGGGAGTCACTAGCACTATATTTGGGATCCATTCTCACCTGCTCGCTGTCCTATCCTTGTCCTGATTCCTTGTCTACTTCAAGGCCTCTTCTACCTCAGCTATACTGTCTAATTTAGGTTCTCTTGTGGTAACTACCTCATTACTGCTTACACTAATTTTTGGTCCCAATAAACTACTTCCTCTTCTGTACAATCTTTAACTCCTATAACATTTCCTATGATCAAATCAGCACTGGTGAGCCCAAAAACACACGCTGTCACTCTTCCAGTGATATATGGGTTTTTACTGTTATTATGGCTACTGGGTAGAACTCTACTGTGCCGTTGAATGTTATACAAATCTTTTTCCCTGTATAATCCGAGGGACCTATTAAACTTCTCCTCACTCCGATAGACGTACATCCGGAATCCCAAATTTGTTAACGCTGGCCTATCATTACAAACCCATGATGCATCTTCAGACTTCCCCTTCTTACTGCTGATCCTGCTTTCACTGTATGACCGCAATTGGGGACTGGTTGACTGTTTTTTTTCAAAAAGAGGTTTGCACCCACTACAATCTTCATTGTTCAGCGTCTCAATTACTTGCGCGCATTTGGTGCTCTGTTTCTCTCATCCTACATTGGATGGCTGATATGCCCATTCTTTCCACTTTTGAAACAAGTAATCTCCCTTTTGTGTTGTTCGTTGGTCCATCTGATGGTTGTGCATCACATGGCTGCCTTGTGTCTCCAGCTCCCACAATTCAACATCCGGCATAATTTGGACGTCTCTGGAAGTTCCCTCTTCTATATGGGGACCGTCCACTCTACCCCCATTGTTTCCTCGGAAACCATTTTCTTGAAGTTCTTGCTGCTCACCTTTCTGTGCTGAATCCACACTTTTTCGCCCTTGGTCCCGATGACGGGGTTCTGGTCCTGTTTAGTGACGCTGCACAGACTATTTCCTCATATTTATTTTCCCAAAGAACTGTTAGGATGTGCAGTCATATAGTTTTGCCCTAACTGAGACATTGTGTCTATTCCCTTTCCCGTTCCTCAAAGAACGCCACTAAATTAGAATTGCATGCAGATACTACCTTGTCTCTTTAAAATTAGATCTACTAATTTTTTAAAATCTTTCCCTACTTCTGCCAGCTCCCTCCATTTGTTAAATGTGTTCTTTATTTGTTAACAAAGTCTGTGAATCTGATTTTTTCTCTGGCACTAACTGTCCTAAACTTTGTTCTATATCCATGCTCATGAGTTGGAACTTAGTCAGCAAACGTTGACGTAAGATAGTGTAGTGTTCCTTTCTTCTACAGGTAAATTGAAATGGTGTCTATGCCTTGCCCGTAAGAAACTCGCCAAGGTCTCATCGATACTCCTTCTCTGGAATACCTAACGCTTTGGCGATGTTTCAAATGGACAAATATTTTTCAAGTTGATCCCGGTCTGTAAATATGGGCAGTTTTTAACTCTGTGACGACTGCGAAGGTCTTCTGCTTTCCTCACTTTGACCCTTCGATGAAAATTTAATTTTTTAATAGCAATTTCCGCTTCCATCTTAATCTTCTCTTTTCGATTTCCACCGATTGTTTGTTTTAACTTTTCAAGTTCTAGTTTTACTTGTGTCTCTTTCTCTTCCTGTAACGCTTGTTTTCCATTTCAGCTAGTTTTACTGTGTCTTTTTCCCTTTTCCTGTAGACGCTTTTTTTTCCATTTCCTAGTTTTACTTGTGTCTCTTTCTTCCTGTAGACGCTTTGCCTCGCGTTCATTATGCCCTCCTCTCTTTCCGTCTGCTTTTGTTCTTTTGTTTCTTGCATACTCCTGTAACTTTTTACCTTTCAGGCCTATTCGTTCACCTGCTTCAATATAGTCCATTAAGTAGGCATCTTGTACTTATGGACACGTTTGCTGTCTGTCAGCCAACTATAATGTAAAGACTCTGCTACTAGTCTTTGTGTGCCTTCAATACGCACTACCACTCCTTGTGCACGTAACTTCGTAGTGCTAAAATATCACTCTGTACTCACCCAGTCACTCTATAAGCACTAGGTAGTGAGGGGGGAAGTATCACCCATACTCCCTTATATCTATATACCATGACCACAAGTCATGAAGCCCGAAATATTGTTAAACATACATATAAATAATATAAAAACAAAGGATGATAACACTAAGTGATGACTATCCAACCTAGACTTCACAAGCTGAGTACACGGAGACGATGATGAACAGAAATAAACCACAGTAAAAAACCCCAAGCTTGGTAGGGACATCCACATGCGCGTAAAATATAAATTTAAACTGACAAAGACCCTAGACAGCAGAAATGACGAAAGATCAATAAAACAGATATCCGAACACAACAAATACATATGTAAATATAACGAACAGAAGAAAAAGAAGAAAAAAAAAAATTTTAGCATAAAATTATACAAAATCTGACAGTCAAAAAAAATGGCACGTTATATAATTCAGGACCGTCCTGCAGAACAAATAAACCGACCTTTCGATTTTCCTTTCCCCGACATTATATATGGTGCACCTCAGAAAATAACTTTTCGCCCTGTCTCCCGGCCTTTTGGAAAACAACACAAAAACCCCTACTCTTGAAAACACTGGCCACATACAATAATTGCGTAAACACCCGACAACAATAAATATGACGATGGGAGCAAAAAAATAAAAAATAATATGTGTAATTGGTTTGGCCGACAAAATGGGCCTATTATCCCTCGCCAAAAA
>JACEFZ010008660.1:0-56804 GCA_014155875.1 Cepaea nemoralis
TTTTTTTTATGGGAAAAAAAAGTTTTCCAATGGGGAACCCCAAAAAATTAATTACCTTTTTTACCAATTTTGTTTACACCGCCCAAAAACCAATTCCCCCCTTTGTCTTCTTATAATTTAATTCTAACCCTATTTGTTCACTGTGGTCAACAACTGCATCTACTAAATGTTGCAGATCCTGCTCATTGTCTGCTATCAAGACTGTATCATCCTCATATCTAATGTTATTGATGTTTCTTCCTGCAATGATGATTCCTTTCATATCTTGTACATTTCTGAAAATATTTCCACTGTACAGGGAAAAAAGATTTGGAGACATTACATATCCCTGTCTGACATCTCTTTTAATAGGCTGATATTGACCTACTTCGTTATCAATCCTTATGGCAGCTTGTTGTTTTCAATATATGGTTTTACAAGTCTAATGTATTTCCCATCAATTTGTAGATCTGCAAGAATCTCTTTAATGTTGATGTCTTACTTTATCGAAAGCCTTTGTGTAGTCAATAAAGCAAAGATTTAGATCTTTGTTTAATTCTATAAAACGTTCAATTACTGTTCTCAGCATGTACACAGCATTTACTGTACCCTTGCCTTCTACAAACCCACATTGTTCTTCTCCTATTTCAGGTTGTACTTTCTTAATTCTTTGCATGATAATTCTTAGCAAAATCTTCGTGATGTGACTCATTATACTAATTGTACTATGTTGATCACATTCCAAGACACCTGATTTCTTTAGGATTGTAATAAACACAGAATTACATAATTCCGGAGGTATACATCCACTATCATATATTGTGTTCAGCAGTCTGGTGACTTGATCTATTCCATATTCGTCTAAATCATTAATCATTTCTGTTGTGATGTTGTCTGGACCAGGGGTCTAATAGAGTTTTGAAAAGATCACTCTCCTGTATTTATTGCAAATGAAGTGAAACACCACTGCAACACACACTGTATTCATTACGGACTCAAGGAGTATGCTCAGTGATGTGGAGAAGGGAATTTTTCGTGTGGAATGGCTATCCTCTCTTCAGAGGTCACAGATTGTGAGAATAGTATGAATTTTTCGCCCTGGCCATTCAGGAGTGCTGGGAGAATGAACAGGCCGATAGCTGGCAGGGAACGCACCTCTTGGTGGTAGATTACCTGTGGACAAGGGAGAGATGGTCGTGCATTTGTGGAACCACGTGAAGAAGGTAGGGGATCAGATTGAGAATCCGTATGTGGAAAGAATGAGATTGCGGGGGATTGGCAGGGTTTCTGGAAGAATCTCAAAACTGAGAGCGAAGACCAGGAGAACTTTCAATCAGATAGTGGCGGGACGATTAGTAGTGTGACTCTTCGCTGCCTGTTGAACGAGGGGATGGAGCGCGTGTGGAAATGTCCTGAGTGCAGTGATGTCGGTTCTTAGCTCAACTCAATTCTCTGTCTCTCTTTGTTTCTGACTCCCTCTGTGTGCCTGTGTGTGTGTGTGTGTGTCTGTCTGTCTGTCTGTCTGTCTGTCTGCCTGCCTGTCTGTCTGCCTGCCTGCCTGCCTGCCTGCCTGCCTGTCTGTCTGTCTGTCTGTCTGTCTGTCTGTCTGTCTGTCTGTCTGTCTGTCTGTCTGTCTGCATTCTGACATGAACATTTTACAAATTCTTTTGAATAACAATCAAACAGCAACAAATCAAATCAAATCAAATCAAATCAACTTTATTAGGGTCACAAATTGGGCGCGCAGGCCCGTCTTACATTCGGCCCTTCCAATCACTCGTCTTTCGTTCATCAAGAGCATTATACATTTTCATTGGAAAAAATAAACATTGTGCAATGAATGTTGTAAACATAAACAAGGCTAATTACAATGTTATGAAGCCCATCTCCCACCTACCCATACATCACTCCACCCACCCACACACCCCCATACATCACCCCACCCACCCACACAACACCCCCACCTACCCACACACACGCGCACCAAGGGACACATACACACCCCCACCTACCGACACACACGCACACCAAGGGACACATACATACCCCACCAATCGACCCATCCCCCTCCCGCACATCCCCCACCAACACACACTGCCCTCACCTGATCCCCCAACCAAAACACACTCGCCACCCACAAACATTCCCCCACAAACCCACACATCCCACGCCCATCCACATCCTACCCCACACATCCTCTCCCCACCCACTCCTCAAACCACCCATCCCCCAGCCACATCTCCATCGACAACATATTCCCCACCCACACACACAATCCCTCACCAACCCACACATCGCACATCCACTCACACATCCCCAAACCATACACACACATCCCCACCAACTGACATGTCCCTACCCCCCCCCCCCCCACACACACATCTCCCTAACCACCCATACATCCCCAATCCACTCACACACACCCCACCACCCACACATACAACTTCCACCCACCCACACATGCCTTAACCTAATCCCTCACCACACAATCCCCCACCCACACATCATATACACCCCCTACCACGCACTATTCCCAACCCACGCACCACACACACACATATCCCTCACCATCACATCCCCACTTACACACCACACACATATCCCCCACCCAGATACCACACAATATTCCCACCCACACAGATACCCTTGCCCATCCACCCCACATACCCCCACTCACACACCACAAAAATCCCCCACCCACACACACATACCTCACCCACACAATATCACCAACCAACACACCACACACCTCTCCCCACCCACACACGCATTCCCTACCCGTCCACCAACACACACTCACGCATACATCCTCCACTACGCACCCACACACCCCCACCCACCCCAACCAAACATCTCTCGATCACAATACCCCTACTCCCACACACATCCTCCACCCACTCACACATCCCACCCCGACACATACAACTCCCTCACCCACCTACACATCCCTAAGCCACTCACACATTCCCCACCTACACACACACATCTCCCACCCACACTCCCCCACATACTTCCCCCAACCACCACAATCCCCTGCTCACCCACACATATACCCCACCCATACGCACATTCCCCGCACTCATCACACACATCCCCCACACCACACACTATCCTCCACCCATACCACCACAAACATACCCTCCACCCACACATCATTCACACATCCCCAACCAACACACCGCACACATATCTCAAACCCACACACCAAACACTTCTCCCCACCCGCCCTTCCATCCCAAATCCACCCAACACAATCCCCTACCCACACAACCCCGCCTCCCACACATACTTCCTCAAACCATCCACACATCTCCACCCACATAAACACACATCCCCTGCATCCGTCCCATACACATATCCTCCACCCATACACACATCCCCCACACCCATTCTAACACCCCTACTTTCACCCCCATACATCCATCCACACATCCCACCAACACCCACAAATACCACTACCCACCAAAACCGACACACCCCAACCCATCCAAATGCATACCCCCACCCACACCCCCCACCTACACATATCCCCACACTCACACACATCCTCCACATACACTCACACTTCCTCACATCTAGACACATACAAAATGTCTCACGTTAGTATTGAAATTAGTATGAACAAACTCCCACACTTTACTCACACACATACACTGACACTTGCCATGAGCAGTCTCATAAAAATGTTAAACATGGAGAAAAATGTGTACATAAAATGTATGTGACGTAAAAATAGCGATGCTCTCTCTCTCTCTCTCTCTCTCTCTCTCTCTCTCTCTCTCTCTCTCTCTCTCTCTCTCTCACACACACATACACACACACATACGCATTCACTCTCACACATTCACTCTTCCGCTCATTCATTCACTCTCATGCATTCACTCTCACGCTCACTCATTCACTCTCCCGCTCACTCATTCACTCTCCCGCTCACTCATTCATTCTCCCGCTCACTCATTCACTCTCCCGCTCACTCATTCACTCTCCCGCTCACTCATTCACTCTCACTCGTTCTGTCTCTCAGTCACACTCACTGACTCACTCACTCAAACTACAGTAATGAACATGAGTTTATATTATGCATGATAAAATCAAATGGTATTTAACTGATAATATGACAGATGAGAATACACAAACATATGGATTTGCGTGTTACATAACATGCGTGTTACATGACATGCATCTGCTCAGCTCTCTCTCTCTCTCTCTCTCTCTCTCTCTCTCTCTCTCTCTCTCTCTCTCTCTCTCTCTCTCTCTGTATTCTTTCATATACACACAATCACACGCATGCGCGCGCTCACACACACACACACACACACACACACACTAACACATCAACTCTCCCACTGTCTCACTCTCTAACACACAATCCTTCACACACACACACTCACTCTCTCAATCACACTCTCTCACACATACACATGAACGCATGCACATGAACGCATGCACGCACGCAACAATGAAAATTAGTAATACAAATTGTAGACAGATAGATACAAACAAGTATCACGTTTCTCATATCGTGGCCATGTTTTCACCGAGTAAATATCACAAAAGTGACAAAGAAAACAAAAAGAGAATGGCAATGGCCAAATATACAAGCAGCGGCGTGAAAAGATATTAACTTCTAGTGAGATAAACAATCAATCTTCAATGATAAGACTCACGGGTACCATACACACTGAACACTACAGTACAACACATGACATAGACAATGAACAAACAATTAGAACATGAAGGCTCAAAAAATGTGGATATTCTAAAGATTAGATCGTGTTTTCTGGAAACACCTATGATAAGTTAGTTAAACTAGTCTTTAAAATAATAATATATGAACTCAAAGGGATAAGGGGAAAAGCACTTCTCTTATATTAAAGCTATACACAGTGAGTTTAAACCAATGCATATTGAGAATAAACAAATGTATAATGAGCTTAAGCTTAATAGCAATATATGCTACAGTATGTTAAAGTTATGAAATGGGAACAAATAGGTATTTTAAATTCCTGCGAGAAAAGAAATAAACATTAACAAACGTTGCACATACCTTACAAGGAGATCCACGTGTCGCGAAATACAGGTGAAAAATCCGAAATCAGAAGCACTCAATAAATATAATAAAAATGAATAATAAAATAAGATAAAAATAGAATACACACGAACGCATACAATAGACACACAGACGTTTCGATTCTAAGAATCTTTGTCAATGACAACACAGATAAACAACGACAGAAACACAAGCACACGACCTATCACTTATGATGCACACACTGATATTTACATGTGGGGCAGGAAATGTGACTAGGCCAGCTGCGAAAACGCGTGGCGCAGAATTAAAAATGGGTTGCCAAAAAGGATTTGAGTAGCCAAAAATATGTGAACAGTCTGCTATGAAAACATAGAAATGTGGGGACAATTAAGTCTAGATATCGCGGGGGGGGGGGGGGGGGGGGGGAGAGAACAGCACGGTAATAGGTAGTGTAAACAATTGGGGAAGATGCCACAGTTATACTGTAGCGTCCACGACAGTATTCATTCCTGCCGGGTGGATGCATCCCAGATTGTTGATTAGCTGGCATTAAATTCTAAGTCTGACACAGCTATTTGAGAAGCAGGGTTTTAATGCGGTGACACATGCATCGTCGGCTCCATTGTGGTTGGAGGAATTGAAATGGTTGGGGACAGGTTTATCAGCGCCCTGATTGATGTCTCTGAGGTGTTCTCTAAAACGATCCGCAAGACGTCTGCCCGTTTGGCCAATGTATTTCATGTCACATCGTTTGCAGATGATAACATAAATCAGATTGCGGGATGTGCAGGTGAAACAATCTTTCAAGGTGAAGGTGCCTCGGGGAAATGCAATTACTGGTGTCTGAACAACGTATGGGCATGTCAGACAGTTCCTACGATGGCATTCAAAGGTGCCCACCAGATCCTGCTGCAGCCGCTGCTTTTTCTCTCTATTCCATATGTTAAAGTTAGTTATATATCCTCTACCCGACGTAGCAGTCAACCACAGCATTTTGTGGCTGTTCGTGATTTCTTCGCAAGTTTACGTTCAGAAGCTTGCTATTACTTTCTGAACGACCGGCACCCATATCATTTCATTTTAAAAAAACAAAAAAAACCAACGTACGGCGATCTGCTGCCAAATCGCCCACTGCTGTGTTTCGAACGCCGGTATGTGGGATAACGAACTGCGTCTGTAACCCCTTCGACATTGGGCCGGTTTATGTGCCACTTACAATATATGCATTTGACCGAGTTATAAAATATATATCGTGTCTGGGGTAACCGGTACATGTAGAGTAAGTGTATTAGATGAACTAATTGCACGAGATTAAACCAAAACATAATAACGTTACACCAATTAATAATGAGGTTAAACCAAAAAAATGAGGTTTGCAGGTCCGCATGGCCGAATGGATAAAAAAGCGTGTCCTTAAACATCCCGTGTGTTGATGCTGAGGTAAGTGGTTTAACCCCTACACCGGACAGCTGGACTAAAATGTTGTCCTATCGTCCTTGACTTGGGGACGTAAATTACAAGTACCTTTGAAGTCGGAGTGGGTTCGCTTGATGGCGAGGGACACTTTTAATAGGGAAAGCTAACACACATGCAAAATTCAGTCCATCACTACTATAAATAGTGTGTATGGACTACGCTTGAGTTCAAAGCGAGCGAGCGCAAAAAAGAGGTTTTGCAGGGGTAACGCAATAGTTGTCATAAAATAAATGGAATAACCAGGACACGTATAGTAAGTTAATTGGTACATAATAATTTGCAATTTTTTTTTTTAAAGCAAACAATAAAACATGTAAGAAAATGCAATTGCTTTTTTACTTACCCATATTTTGTTTAATGCCACAAGTTTGATGCTCCCGAAAGTGGTGAATGTAATTCTACTTAACTCTCTGCACCTACAAGAACAACAACAATAATGTCTTGCTATCCTGTTCAAATTATAGAAAAATTGCGACGGTAATATCAAAGGCCAGCTAGCTGGCTGTTTCTTAGATTGTCTTTATTCCTTCGCTGGTTGAAATCCGACGGATTCTGGTTGGCACACTTCGTCACAAGGCAATGTGGAGATTTTTTTTTAGCGTAGGTGACAGACAAGAGGACCTGGAGACGCCAAAACAGAAGCGTTGCCCAGAGGCGCGTTTCGGACTACAAGCTTCTCTCCCTCTCTTTAAAAAAAAAAAAAACGGATGTTTTCCTCTTAAGTAAACATCGTGCATTCACCTGTTCTTTTACACCAGTAGTCCTCATCGTGGATCATAGGGCCCCAGCACCCTAGAGGTAGGTAAGTGGGTAGAGAGGGACCTTTTACACTTTGAGCCATATTGTGTATTTGATGTCAGAACAATATTTGTATAAACTAATGGGCTCTCCAGTGGGTGATATGGTCGTCGAAATAACGCCAGCCGCCTTTTCTTCTTTTAGACTTGGTTAACGTGGAAACCCAGATAAATTTTAACAAATTCAGTGGCAAACTACAAGTGGTTTGGAATATACAAAAATGGATGGCAGAAAATGGCAAGTCGGGTGTGTCACAGTTATGACTTAAAAGTTGTTAATATGGTAGCAGGCGTGTCGTATAATATATAAAAATAAAGGAAGGTGCATAGGGAAAAACTACTGTATTGATATTTTAACTATTGCTTGATTTATAAGGCCCATGGCATTTACGGGAAATTCGAATAAGACTGATATATCAACCCTTGGCATTAATCAGTTAGCATAACCACCAGGCCAACACGGTCCAATAGAAGCACTATATTTCTTGAAAGACCACGAAAATCTATCAGAGGGGACAAATATCGTCTACGATTGGCAGATGTTGTAACTGACAAATCGGGACATTTCCTTTAAGCATAAGCAGAATCTTACCCTAGTGCTAGGAAATGCAACTTAATGACTAAATGTTATGGCAAGGGCAGACCAGGCCATAAACCCTTGATCGGTAACTGGTATAGGATGGAAGCTCCGACAGGTGGAAAGTTAGAGCATGGCTTTGCTGATCCGGCAGCTTCTGTAGTTGTCTTGTTCCAGATGTATTTAGTTTAGTTTAGTTTAGTCGTCGGATCACATCACGGCACACGGGTTTAACCCATAAGTGCTCCGTTTTCCTCCTAACTCAAACCTGAGTCTGGAGAAACTCAGCTCAATGCACGAACTCCGTTGCATCGGCGAGAATCCTGAAATACTTTGGGTAGATTTTTTAACTCGAAATTTTGCCCCTGGCAGCGCCGTTTGGCTACTCTGTTTTTTCGTTTTCCAACTGCAAAGGGATTTTTTACGTGCGCAACAATACACACGGGCGTCCGATCTCACTACCCAGAGACCAGGGAAATTTTATTACTGGAAGTCTACGTGGATTTTTTAAATAAATCCCGGTCCTCACCGGGGCCTGAACCCGGGACCTCCGGGCACTCGAGGCGGACACCATACCGAGAGACAACTCAGCCTCCCTCCAGATGTATTAGTGTTACCTTCCCTCTGGAGTAAACTAAGCAGGCCGAGAGAGAGAGAGAGAGAGAGAGAGAGAGAGAGAGAGAGAAAGAAAGAGAGAGAGAGACGGGGGATGGTGGATAAAGCTGCATATGCAACACACGGTCTCTAAATTCAGCTCAGAAGGTGTGCTATAGAGAGGTATACAACTCCATTTTACAAACCATCTTTCGACCAAGAAGTTTTGAAGACCGAACAAGACGGGGTAATAGATGGAACCCCAGGAGAGACGAATGATAAAACTCCCTGAAGGAAACAACACCTACACAATTACGCCAGGCCTGAACTTTTGTGCGTCTCTGTCCAGACATGTAAGACCACAAGGTTGAAACGAACACAATGACAACAATTCATCAATGAGGGAACAGATATAAGCATCTCTATTTTCGAAAGAAGAAGAACGATATACACCATAAGGGCCCCGACTATAAACAAAATCGACAAGTCGACGGTTGAATGGGGTCATTTGTCTCAAGAATTGGAATTGGAACTATCGTCTGCCAAGACGGCTAGATGCCTGTCAGGAAGAATCAAAGAATCCTGGAATGAACGCCATCTCTTCAACATTTTGAAACCCCGTAACTGATTACGTGCCATGGGGTGATTATTCGTCTTGAGCGACTTCCCGCATCTGACATGGGCTTATATATCGCCGAAATATTGCCATTGCCTTCCTTATAATACAACATGTCTGCTCCCACAGCAACAACTTTTAAGTCATAACTGAGACACATTCATACTTCCGATTTCCCGTCATCCATTTTGTTTGGTCCAATATACGTTTTGTTTGGCACATAATCTATTAAACTCGTAATTAAAACAATTCCTATGTCAAATAACACACAAGTCGTAATCATTTCATTCACCGCAGAGACCGGGTCGTTACAATGCTAACAGCTTACAACTAGTTCTTCACACGTGACAACAGACAGAAAACGACAGGCACAGACACAATGAAAATAAAATTACCTTGCCTGTAACTGAAAATATGGAAAGAGTTCGACTGAATTAAATATTTCATATGCATGGAAAAAGAAACCGGGACATGAGCGTCCCGAAATAATTTTTCGAGACACTGATTTATTTACTTCACAACCGGGACACTCCAGGAAACCAGGGACGTCTGGCAACCCTATGCTTCTCATCAAAATTATTATCAAGTCCACTGCCATTTGGCGTGGGTGGTCCTCCTGCTCTGCAGTTCCATTTCTCCAGCTAAATGTATATATTCCTAGAGCTGCTACATTTCCATGCCCTAATTAAGGACCCTCAAGAAAACCACTCGCTGTCTTCCTCTATCTTTGTTGTCAAACATTGCCAGTTTTTACATGTACGATTTGTTATAATATGCGTTTATTGTTAAAATATGTTTAAAGGATTGGTTGGGGTGGGGGGGGGGGGGGGGGGGTTGGGGGGTGTGTTAAAGGCGATAGGGTCGACTTCATTGCATAGGGTTGTATCCCATATGGCCGATAGCGCCGCACATAGCATGAATTCCGTAGCTCTAGTAATGATTTTTTAAATATGTTCCAGTTGCCACATAATGTTTCACTTATTACAAAATGTGCCAGTTATTACAATATGTGCCAGTTGTTACAATATGCGTCAGCTGTTACAGTATGTGTCTGTTATTACATAATGTGACAGCAATATGTGTCATTTGTTACATATATGCGCCAACTGTTAAAATATGTGCCTGTTGTTACAGCTTATAATATGTGCCTGTTGTTATACTATGTGCCTATTGTTACAACATGTGCCTATTGTTACAACATGTGCCAGTTATTACAGAGAGAGAGAGAGAGAGAGAGAGTGTGTGTGTGTGTGTGTGTGAGAGTGAGTGAGTGAGTGAGTGAGTGAGTGAGTGAGTCAGTCAGTCAGTCAGTCAGTCAGTCAGTCAGTCAGTCAGTCAGTCAGTTGTTACAATATATATCATTTGTTATAATGTGTGCCAGTTGTTACAATACACCTACGCCTGTTAGATATTATAGCAACAGACAAATCAAAACAAAGTTGTCGCTGAATAGTATCAATTTGGTAACCCTTTGAGGTCGCTAAGACAGTTCATAAATAAATTCAAATACATTGTTTGGAGCTCACAGAGGTAGAAGAAAGAAATACAGACAAGAGGACACAATAGACAACATAAACATCTAAAGCTATAGTCACAATACACATGTCCCTGCTGCACGACGCTGACGTCATTTGGAGGTGAAAGGTTCGAATCCCTGTGAGGTAACTATAGCTTTCGATGTTTATATTGTGCAGTGTGTCCTCTAGCCTCTACTTTCTTTCTTCTAAATTTGAACTCCGAACAATACATGTGAATTTATTTATAAGCTGTTGCAGACTATACAGTGCATTCACTAATATTTGCCCTCATTCACGTTCAATTTTTTAAATTACCTTTTGCATTGTTATGACATTGTTCTCGCCGTCTTATATTTATTCCCACCCGTCTTATATTTATTCCCATGTCTTTGATATGTCCAAAGGCAACTGAAATTATGGAAAGTGGCAAAATATCTTTGATGTTTTTGCAAAAATATATTGAATACACGCTAACAAACTTGTTTTACAGTAATACATGTCAGTTCGGGTAATAAATCCGTTCGACTATGTGACGTGTTTCTCATAAGGAAATTCCCGTGCACCATGGAGAATATTCATTATTGAACACTGATTGTGTTTTGTTTTATTTGTTTTTAAATAAGGGCTCGCGGTACCTCCAGGGGCCAGAGCCATCCCATGAGGTCCCCACGTCCCTGTTTTTGTTGTGGGCTTTTTAGTCCCACTATGTGCCTTTCGGCCCATAGTGGTCCACCA
The DNA here is from genome assembly GCA_014155875.1 of Cepaea nemoralis. Taxonomy (NCBI): domain Eukaryota; kingdom Metazoa; phylum Mollusca; class Gastropoda; order Stylommatophora; family Helicidae; genus Cepaea; species Cepaea nemoralis. The sequence continues at coordinate 11,324 of JACEFZ010008660.1, forward strand.
AGGCCCACTGCCAGTGTTAGTGGCCAGTGATTCGAGATTTGCAGTTTGCTTGACCGTCTCTGCATCCAAGCCAGATCAAAAGCAGATAAATTTACATGTTGATCTTAGCCCAAAGGCCAAGAATCGATATTCAACACTGATGTTTCCATGTGAAAATGTAATGCATTTCATAATATGCACTTCATCCCTAACCTGTAAAATTATACACTGCATATAAACAAACATTGAGATCTGCTGTACAATCTCCAAAACAAAAAGTTATTTGTTGGGTGTACATAATAATAAGGTTATATGTGAAATCTCATAATTTTCCACAAGTTGGTTACTGTGTCATGGATTTGTTTAATAACGGGGGAAAACATTTGTGAACGCTCTTTAAGTATGATTGCCCCTGATGATAAACTCTAAGATCATAAACACGCAAAAGGGAAAGAACAATCCTGCTACAAACAAATGACACTCTTCGAGTCCTTCAAGAGTTATCGTTATTGTTAGCTACTGTCTGCTTCTAATAGTCCAGTGGTTCTCAACCTTTTTTGGCCCGTGCCCCCCTTCACCATATTTTCAGAACATCATCCCCCCCCCCCCTTTTCGTATTTCCTACCTAAAAATTTGGCCCGTGCCCCCCTTCACCATATTTTCAGAACGTCATTCCCCCCTTTCGTATTTCCTACCTAAAAATCCCGCCCCTGCCCCTACACAGTATACGTAATAATGGAAGCTAAATTTAATAGCACATACTAAAACAAGTCTAGACGTCCACATAAAACATGATTTGTGGGTCTACTTACTTTATAAATTGAATTTTAGAAGGGTGAGACGTACAGAACCGTACAGTATAAAGAGAAAAACAATATCAAGTAATCGGTTCTTGCATTAACGCGATCTTGAAATAACCTTAATTCTCCCCCTGGAAACCCTAAAATTTCCCCCTAGGGGTGGGGGGGGGGGGTTCCCCACCGGTTGAGAACCACTGTTATAGTCCATTCGGTGTGGCGTTGGTGATCATGTCTCTCCACAACCTTCTGTCTCTTGTACTACCAGTCGTTTCTTATACTGATGTTCCTCTATTCCACGATGGCAAGCTTTTCAACATCTCCTCTCTTGGTCTTCTCTTTTCATGCGTTATAATGCTATTGTTCTTTTGTTTCAAAAATTTGCTTCATAAGTGATGTTGAATGAAAGAATGTATGAGAGGAAATTGAGAAGAAGGGCAGAATGTCAGACGGGCCTGCGTGCCCAATTCTTAACCCTTTGAAAATAAAGATTTTCGTTCTTTCGTTCGTTCGTCTCCCCCGCCTCTCTCCTCCTCCTCCATCTTTCCCGTTGTGAGGACATATTCCACCTTTACTTTTTCCGGACAAGCCAACAGCATTTGAACTGTTTATATTTGATGGAAGTAATCACTTCTCTTTTTGAGTTAGCGTCTTTCAAGATGTCTCCATTGCTTTGTCTATCCGTCCGTGGCGTTCTCATTATTATTCTTTACACCACATCTCTGCAGCCTCCATGTAATTCCCCACTTGTCTGCTAATAGCCAATGATTCGCTTCTATACATCAGAACTGGCTTAATATGGCTATTAACAACTCTTTCAGCTACTATAATACTCTGCAATACATCACCTTTTGGCCCGGCTCACAGTAGGAATCAGAGGGGCGTGGTTCACAGGCGTCATGGAAGCTCGGTGAGGTTTGTGATCATAGAAAGGTTGAGAAACACTTCCGCTTTGGAAGTCGACATGGCCGAATAGTTTAACGTGTTCGCGCTTAAACTATGGTAATCGCGGTAGGGGGTTCATTCTCCACGTCGGTGAGTTGGGTGTAAATGTTGACTTCTCGTCTTTGACCTGGCGATGTTAGTTACAAGTACCTCAGAAGTTGGACTGGGTTCGCTTGAAGGAGAGGGACACTGGTAATAGGGAACTCCAGCCCACACGCATAAACATTAGTCCTGTACACTCCTTAGCAGCAGCAACTACTTCTACTACTAGTAATAGGATAAAGGAGGACATTGGGGATAAAGTTGAAGAAAGTCAAGTATATAACAGGAAACACTAAATATGATTTGTGTACATTGAGTAATGGCAAGGAAATACAAAACAAATTCAACATAGAAGTACAGAACAGATTTAAAATTTTGTCTGATCTAGAGATCCTATTCCAGGATGTGGATGATCAATGGGAAACGTTGAAGAATTCAATCAATGTGGCTGCAGAAACAACTATTCCAAAATTAAAGAAGGTGGGTCGTAAGAAATGGATGACTGAAGAAATTTTACACCTCATGGAAACAAGAAGACTCAACAAAAATAATTCTGTCAAATATGAAGAAATTCACAGACAAGTCAGAATATTATGTAAGGAGGCAAAAGAAGCATGGCTTGAGGAAAAGTGCTTAGAAATTTAACACCAACACAACAGTCAAAATACAAAATTAGTGCACAAAAGAATTCAGGAACTTACTAATAAAAGAACAAGTACATCAACAGGGTGTCTAAAAACTGAAGATGGCAAAATCATAATAGAAAAAGACCAGATTCTACATGTATGGACAGATTATGTGAAACACCTTTATGATGATAACAGAGACGAACAGTATGATATTAGATTTAATAATGAAGGACCACCAATTTTGGAGATGGAGGTTCGAAATGTTCTTAAGCATATGAAAGCTGGCAAGGCCCCCGGTGCAGATAACATCACAACAGAAATGATTAAAGCTTTAGAAGAATTTGGACTAGAGCAAGTCAACAGACTGCTGAACACATTATATGATACTGGAGATATACCTCCTGAATTATGTAACTCTGTATTTATTGCAATCCCAAAGAAATCAGGAACCTTGGAATGTGATCAACATAGAACAATTAGTATAATGAGTCACATCACAAAGATTTTGCTAAGAATTATCATTCAAAGAGTCAGGAAGAAGATACAACCTGAAATAGGGGAAGAACAATGTGGGTTTGTAGAAGGAAAGGGTACAGTAAATGCTGTGTATATGCTGCGAACAGTTATTGAACGTGCTATAGAAGTAAACAAGGATATACATCTTTGCTTTATTGACTATACAAAGGCTTTTGATAGAGTTAGACATGTCAACATGGTGGATATGCTTGCAGATCTACAAATTGATGGGAAAGACATTAGACTTATAAAAAACATATATTGGAAACAACAAGCTGCAATAAGGATTGATAATGAAGTGGGACAGTATCAGCCAATTAAGAGAGGTGGTTAGGCAGGGATGTGTGATGTCTCCAGATCTTTTTTCCCTTTACAGTGAAAATATTTTCAGAAATGTAGAGGATATAAATGGAATCAGCATTGGAGGACGAAACATCAATAACATTAGATATGCAGATGATACAGTATTGATTGCAGACAATGCGCAGGACCTGCAACAATTAGTAGATGCGGTTGTTGTACACAGTGAGCAACTGGGGTTAGAATTAAATTGTAAAAAGACTCAGGTTATGGTCGTCAGTAGGAAGGAAGAAGTGCCACAATGTAATATACAAGTAAATGGAAATATTCTTCAACAAGTGAATCGGTACAATTATCTTGGAACAGTTATAACATCTGATGGGAGATGCCTTGAAGAGATTAGAACAAGAATCGCCATGGCGAAAGTAGCCTTTAGCAAGATGAAAAACATTCTGACCAATAAAAAGATGTCAACTGAAACGAGAAAAAGAGTGTTGAGGGGATACATAGAGCCTGTTCTTTTGTATGGATGTGAAACTTGGACAATGAGCAGTCAAGCTGAAAAGCATCTGAGGGCTGCAGAAATGTGGTTTCTGAGGAAAATGCAAAGAATACCATGGACAGACAGAAAAACCAATGACCAAGTACTACAGGCGACAAATGAACATCGTAAACTGATTAGAGAAATTAGACGTAGACAGTCAAAATTTTTTGGACATGTTATGAGAAGAAATGGATTGGAGAACTTAGTGACAACTGGCAAGATCGAAGGGAACAGACCAAGAGGAAGACGAGAGGAAAATACCTGGATGGCTTGGCCACATGGCATGGACGAGACAGGAACACTGAGCTGATCCACGACACTGGTAATCGAGTGAAATGGCGAGTCATGACCGCCCACGCTTTCCGGCATGGCACATGATTGATTGATTGAGTAGTAGTAGTAGTAGTAGTAGTAGTAGTAGCAGCAGCAGTAGTAGTAGTAGTAGCAGCAGCAGCAGCAGTAGTGTAGTGTAGTAGCTAGTAGTAGTAGTAGTGTAGTAGTAGTAGTAGCAGCAGTAGTGTGTGTGTGTGTGAACTACGCTCTAGTACACACATACACACAAACACAAAACTGTCAAAAAAAACTGTCATTTACTGCCAATATAGTACCTTGCGGTGTATGGCAGAGGGGTCTTTGAGCCTGAGGAATAAAGGCCGCCTGGCTAGTGCAGTCGCCGCGAACTGTACAGGTTAGGATTTTCTTTTTGCCCCCGACAGAAAAAAACTGTAAACATACTAAAATAACAATACAGTAAAACGGATATTAAACAATTAACGGCTTAGTGGTCTAGAAAGAACAGTAATGGAATTTTACGGGGCCGCCTCAAGATACAGGTTTAAAACAATGTTCGCATGGCGAACGATACATTGTGCGCGAGCATACAAGTTCTTTGAGAACGTTGCTATCAACCTAGAGCCCCAATGTGATTTTCTAATCAACTTTACGTTCAGTAGTTTGCCATTGCTTTCTGAAGGAGAGGTAAATGCTGAAGTCAAGCTGACTGGTATAAGGGTTGATCTCACTACCCCGCCGTCATCGCACCGGAAGTTTAAGAGCGAAATAGGTCTTACCCTTTCGGCCACGTCGACTGCTGATTGTTAAAGTTGATTGCATATCCTTTACGGACGTAGCAGTCAACCGAAGCAATTTTTGGCTGTTCGTGATTCCTGGGCAAGTTTACGTTCAGTAGTTTGCCATTGTTTTCTGAACGACCAGCACGCATACCATTTCATAAAATACCAACGCAGCTGTATTTCGAACGCGGTATGTCGGATTACGAAATACGTCCGTAACACCTTCGCCACGAAGCAGGCATGTAATATAATATTAAAGAAACTAGTTGTATTTAAGTTCCTGGGGTTCTATGTAAATAAATGTATGGAAAACAAATAAATATACGAAGAAATTGGCAATTAAGCATAGTCACATTGGGTGTGGAGATAACACATTATTAAGTGTGTTTCTGATGATGGGGTCCACCAGCGTTCCTCGCAGAAGAGGCAGGTTTTTACCAAAACGATGCTGGACGCCGAAGATATAACATGCACGAGGCAGGGGGAATTGTCCAGGGGTCGGGGATTGTCCCGCGGGTTGTGATGAGGGCGACGTTCTGTATAAAACTTGCTATATGATATGGTATAGCATTGTGGTATATATGTATGGTATGGTATGATATGGCGTGATATGCCGGCTTCGTGGTTATGACTTTTCTCCGTAATCTCGTCGGTAACGTGATGACGGTGAGAATCAGCAGTGGTTCGAATCGCATCGGTAACTTACGGGGTCTGTGAGCCGGCCGCTCAGAAAGCAATGGCAAACTACTGAGCGTAATCTTGCCAAGAAATCAACATACAGCTGAAATATGCTGGTGTTGACAGCGATGTCCTGTAAAGGATATGCAAAAAAAAATTTAAAAAAATGGCAGGATATATATGGTATGGAATGATATAGTATGGTGAGATATGATATGGTATATGATATTATATATCAAGTGATATACGATATGGTCTTTATTCTACACCAGTATATCTACAAATAGCCGGTCTCCCTGGCCTAGATGTTAAAAGACTTTCTCCGTAAACCCGTTTATCCACGTAGGGTAACGCAGCGCGCGAGAATTGGAAGCAGAAAGCAATGGCAAACTACTCAGCGTAATCTTGACAAGAAATCAACGACAGCGGTAAAATGCTGGTGATGACAGCGATGTCCTGTAAAGGATATGCGAAAAATAAAAAATAAAAATATCTACAAACCACTTCTGTAAGAACATTTGTTGAATCTTGTGGAATTTTCAGTTATGCCTCCATCTCAAGCAAATTTTCAGTTTTTAATCTCATGAATTGGATAGGTGTTTAGAGAATGACTAATTTGTGTTTGTAATACACTTACACAGAACCTATACTTTTGTATGGATGTGAAGCGTGGACAATAAACAGTCAAGCTGAAAAACAGCTGATGGCTGTGGAAATGTGGTTTCTGAGGAAAATGCAAATACCATGGACAGACAGAAAAACTAATGAACAAGCCCTTCAAGAAACAAATGAAGATCGTAAACTGATTAGAAACATTAGACGTAGACAGTCACAATTTTTTGGGCAAGGTGTGAGAAGTAATGACTTGGAAAACTTGGTGACGACATGGCAAGATTGAAGGGAAGAGACTAAGGGGAAGACCGAGAAGTAAATACCTGGATGGCTTGACCAAGTGGCATGGTCGAGATAGGAACACAGAGCTGATCCACGACTCTGGTGATCGAGTGAGATGGCAGAACACGACCGCCCACGCTTATCGGCAGGGCACATGATGGATAGCAATTGAGGAACCCTTTGAAGCCACTAAGACAGTTTATAAATAAACTCTCATGTATTGTTTGGCGCTCACTGAAGTAGAGGAGAGAATTAGAGACTAGAGGACGCACTAGTCCAATGGTTCTCAACCGGTGGAGAATCCCCCCCCCACCCCGGGTGGAATTTTAGGGTTTCCAAAAAAGGGGAAGGGGGGGGGGGGGGGGGGTTAAGATTATTTCAAAATCCTGTTAATACAAGAACCGATTACTTGATACTGTTTTTCCTTCAATACTTTATGGTTCTATACTTCTCGCCATTCTGAAATTCATTTTATATATAAGTAGACCCACAAATCACGTTTTATGTAGACGTCTAATCTTGTTCTAACATGTGTTATTAAATTTAGCTCCCATTTTTACGTATACTGTGTCAGGGGAGGGGAGATTTATAGGGAGGAAAAGAAATACAAAGGGGTGGGGTGGGGGAGGAATGACATTCTGAACATATGGTGAAGTGTGCATGGGTCCCAAAAAAAAAAAAGGTTGAGAACCACTGTTCTAGTATGAAGGAAAGTCAATAAGTAAGTCACAAACGGCTGTAGAAAAATTAAATATGATAACAGCTTGAAACTAGTTTATTTTTATACATACATTGTCCTTTTATTTCTCAAAATAATTTCCACCAACATTGATGCACTTATCCCATCATTTTATAAGTCCTCCCAAACCCAACTGCGTGCTCTGTTTTCTAAACCACGTTTTCACTTCACATTCAACTTCGGCGTCATTAGCGAAATGTCTCCCGCTAAGGTGGGTTTTCAGTGGACCAAAAAGGTAGGACATCGCTAGGGGCTAAGACGGGGCTGTTAGGTGGACGTTCCAGAACTTCCCACCTTAGTTGGTTAATTTTCTCCTGATTTAATCGAGCCGTATGTGATCTGGCATTGTCATGAAGAAGCAACACTCCGTCAGCAGTCCTGGACGTTTTTCTTCTTTTTCGAATTGTATCACGAAGCATCGATAGAACTTAACAGTACGATTCAGAATTTACATTGTCACCTTTCTTCTTGAAATTGGTTAAAAGCACTCCTTGACAATCCCAGAACACTGTCAGCATAACATTCCCTGCTGATGGTGTAACCTTGAATTTTTGGACACAAGGCGAAGAAGGATGTTACCATTGCACTGAAGCACGCTTTGATTCGTGCTGGTAGTGATGCACCTATGATTCGTCCCCAGTAACAATCCTGTTCAGCATGTCTTCTCCTTCATCTTCGTATCAACAGAGATGATGCAAGGACAGGCCAAATTGGTTCATTTTGTGTTCCTACTTCAATTGTCTGGGTACCCACCTTGAGCACACTTTCTTAAATTTCAAATGATCATGCATTATGCTATATACTGAACCATGTGAGCACCCTATTGCAGATGCTAGAGTCTATCGTTACTCGCCTGTCACCTCTAATCATCTCCTCCACACGCTACACTGATGCTTCTGTAGCAATCTCAACAGGATGACCAGATCGGATTTCATCAACAATTTTAGTGCTTCCTTGAGAAAATTCTTCTACCCAGCTATATACACCGCTTTATGGGACAAACATTTGTCAGCATAAATAGGAAGCATTTCCTTATGAATGTTCTTTGCAGGCAGTCCTTTTGCCCAAAAAAAATGCACAACAGCACGTTGCTCTTTGGTAAGTACAGTCACCATTTTGTTTAAGTCCTTTTGCCATGAAGTTGGAACCACGGCTAATTTCTGTGTGTGTATGTGGGGGGGGGGGGGGGTACATTGTTTCGTCCTTGTCGTTTCGATGATACAGAAGCCAGTGGAAATGTTCACCTCTATCTGTGAGTTTGTTCATTCATTGAGCTTCTCAGTCACACGATGTTTGATTTCTTGCAATTTAAACAATCATCATTATCCATCATCCAGTGACTTGCAGAACTTTACCTAAATAACCGTCTTCCTCCAGAATGCCTTTGATTGCTGTAGTTTTCTAGGCATCTGTAAAGAAGGTAGTCAAGTCTGCCACTGCTTTCCTTCTTTGCACTGACCATGCTGGTCGGTGACTGTTGCTGATATCTCTATAAAGAGATCCTCTGCCTTATGTCACCAACTTCAGACTTTAAACCAAAAACTGCCTGTAGTCTCCTCACATGCTCCCATGGTTTCACATGACCCTGTTTGAGGGGTTAAACAGGTACTCCACCTTGTCCAAGGGTGCCCTGCAGGCTTACGGAGGGAAGAAGGCACCTTGCTTCTTCTTTGATAAGGGATACCCTCTACCCCAGTCATGACCCAAAATTAACCTCCAAATATGAGATTGTAAAGAAACAGTTTTTGAGAGCGTACACTAAGTGTCAAACAGAGATATCTGAAGGCAGCTATGATGGTAGTCAATTGATCATACTCACTACACATTGAACTATTAATCAATAAGTGCTCAGTATCTCCCTCAACATGTAGCCACTGGTTTCACCACTTCTGTGTTGGTTGACAATTTTTCCTTGGCTACCCATTGGTCTAGTTGCTTGAGCCTATTTGATGTTTTTGAAGTCTGGTCACAGTTTCAGAATCACCATCCATCATGTGCCATGTCCATAAGCGTGGGCGGTCATATTCTGCCATCTCACTTGATCACCAGATTCGTGAATCAACTCCGTGTTCCTGTCTCAACCATGCCGCGTGGCCAAGCCATCCAGGTATATACTTCTCGGTCTTCCCTTCGATCTTGCCAGTCGTCACCAAGTTCTCCAAGTCAGTTCTCACAACATGCCCAAAACATTTTGACTGTCTACATCTAATGACTTTAATCAGTTTACGATCTTCATTTTCTTCTTGAAGGACTTATTCTTTAGTTTTTCTCTCTGTCCATGGTATTCTTTGCATTTTCTTCAGAAATCACATTTCCACAGCCATCGGCTGTTTTTCAGCTTAAATTACACCCATCCCTAAATTCATTGACTCATCCAGCCGCCCTGAGAGAGGATGTCAGCCTGGTCCACCACTCATCCCCTCCCCACAGCAGCCAAACCCGCAAGCCTATCCTCGTGTTTGCTTCCTCTTACACATGCATACCCTGGCACAAAAATGAAACAGAATAACCAGTCCTGACCCCACCATAGACCAAAGCTATTGCCTTTAACGTGCTTTTCCTCATTCCACTGATCTTTCCAGTTATCATATTTTCCAATGCCTCTCTTCTCATTATTTGAACAAAGAAAGTTGCCTGTCTCTTTCTTATAGTTAGTATATAAAGTTCTTCTTTCATTAGCCTCTTTCAGGCAATCGTTGTTGGTTACTCCGGCAGTTCACAGTACTCATAATATTAGTCTCAGGAACTTCATCTCTGTTACTTTTTAAGTTAAGATAAAAGCAAGAATGACCAATTGTATGTTTCCGTTGGTGTACACATATAGACCACAACACACCGCAAAACATCCTCTTTCTTTTAAAAAATGTATTAATGTCGTTGGTTATATAACTAAACAAAGGAAAACAAATCATGCAAAGAATCATGATCACACAGCATAGCTGCTCTACAACTAAAACCACATGCTTTCTCTCCTTCGGATAATATCTACAGGGTTACAAGTACAGAGAAAACATCATAAAAACAGTTCAGTGCAAAATCAGATTTTGACAATTAACCAATTACAAAGGAACACAACTGAGTTGATTTTAAACACAAACAGGCGGTTTCAGGCAAATAATTTCACCAAGTTATTATAAACCTTATGCCAGTTGGTCAGTATTGAAGTTGGAGAATTAAAAAAATCTGGCAAATGGTTCCGCCAGATTTTTAAAATTCTGTTGCCAATTTACAGAACTAAAAGGAAACAATGTTGATATCAGAGATGTGATATCCTAGCCTTGTTTTATGGCAAACCTTTATTATCTTGAATTATGACCACAAATTTATAGAAACATATATGTCACTGTAACTTTTAAAGATGTCTGTCTAGGATCTCCTTGACAAGAAACATGTGGACAATTTCCTCCTATCCACAGCCGTCCTTGTTGCCACTTGCAGTCTTTGGTCAAGCCTGCATACATACAGTGCTTCTCACGTCTCCATACCAACCTCACTCCAGCAGATGCAGGCCTTTTTCAGTACTCAAATGATCTGAATGGCAATGCATCGACTTACGCGTCTTCCCGGCCTTAACAAGTTAAGTCTTCTGGAGTTTTCACAACCAACCAAACACACAAAGATCAATTGTTAATACGATCAAAACAAAATGCCACATAATCAAGTTAACATCTGATATAAACAAGCACATCTCCATAATGCTCGAGTGTGAATAAAAAGATGACATTGGTAAATATGGACCTCTCATATTGTTTATTTGTAATCGAAATAAGAATTTATCTGCAAGCAGTTAACCTGTAACTGCTGTGCTGTTTTTAATTAAATGAATAAGATCACATGTGTTCAAGTCGTCGGTGACTTCAGGCAGATGCCTTTTATCATCTCCAGCTCACCTCAGCAGTCCCATAATCTCTATATCAGCTCTCCATGCTCTGATGTCATCTGGCAGTATGTATCTCTATATGTTAGGTAATCCTACACCTACAGAATGTGCTCAACTCCAGGTTCACATGGGTGTCTGTGTAGAAACGGCATAGGTGGCCACTCAAGTTGTAGTGTCCAGTCTCCAGGTGAATGGGGAGGGTTTGCATCTGTCACTTCAAACAATAAACATAACAGAATCCTAAGATTGGCATTTCTTGTGATAAAACATGAGAAGCCTTCACAGTGTAAAGTTCTCAAATATGATCAAATGAAGTATTCTAAACACTCCACAATCTTCTTCTCACTGCCTCCATACCAACCTCACTCCGGAAGATGCAGGCCTTTTTCAGTACTCAAATGATCTGAAGGGCAATGCATCGACTTAAGCGTCTTCCTGGCCTTAACAAGTTAAAAGTCTTCTGGAGTTTTCACAACCAACCAAACACACAAAGATCAATTGTTAATACCATCAAAACAAAATGCCACATAATCAAGTTAACATCTGATATAAACATGCACATCTCCATAAAGCTTGAGTGTGAATAAAAAGATGACATTGGTAAATATGGACCTCTCATATTGTTTATTTGTAATCGAAATAAAAATTGATCTGCAAGCAGTTAACCTGTAACTGCTGTGCTGTTTTTAATTAAATGAATAAGATCACATGTGTTCAAGTCGTCGGTGATCTGTGCGTGTACCCTGTCTTCAGGCAGATGCCTTTTATCATCTCCAGCTCACCTCAGCAGCCCCATTTCTATATCAGTTCTCCACGCTCTGATGGCATCTGGCAGTATGTATCTCAGTGATCCTACAGAATGTGCTCAACTCCAGATTCACATGGGTGTCTGTGTAGAAATGGCATAGGTGGCCAAGGCAAGTTGTAGTGTCCGGTCTCCAGGTGAATGGCGAGGGTTTGCATCTGTCACTTCAAACAATAAACATAACAGAATCCTAAGATTGGCATTTCTTGTAATAAAACATGAGAACTTCACAGTGAAAAACTCTCAAATATGATCAAATGAAAGTATTCTAAACACTCCACAATCTTCTTCTTCTGTCTTTCCTCTTCCAGTCCAGCTTTGCCCTCCACCAACTCAAGCCAAGCCCTTGTAAACTAGCTCATGACAAGTTGAGTTTCCAGGCTAAAGTTTTCCTAGTGTCAGGGAGTGGGTTTGGTATGAATGGAACTCATACCTGCACGAGTGTTTGTTAGTGCATAGAGCACGTTTTGTGACTAGTGTGAGGAGAAGATAATTCTCGGTTGAACTGGGGAGTACGCGTGAAGACATGGTTCAGGTCTGACGTGTTGTAACGAGTACGAGAATGGCACCAGCCTAGTGCCGTTTGTATATTATATTTTAGTTTGAGTAATAGTATCTGTGCATAGTTTAGTTGCGAATAACTGTGATTCGATGTAAACTGTTGTAAATATGAAGCGGCAAAATAAATGATGAAAACAGCGTGGACTTCAGTTAACTTGTGACGCTGGCACGAGAGTTGAAGACAGCGAGTGGCCTGCAAACATGGACTCTTGCACTCAAGGTCTGATAGCAAAGTATTCAGAAGATATTAGATCATGGCGCAGGGATTGGTAGCCATTAAATATGGAGCCCAGAAATAACACCATGAGTAAATTCCAGCCATGGATCTGACTTGTCAGTAGAATGACAACAAGCAGAAGCGAGCCTAAAACGGTAGCCTAAAACGGTGGCCTAAATGTTAGGTCCAGGACATACAGGATGAGGCAGTCTACCCTCTTAACAACACGCATAACCGGTTACATATCACTATATTCACTCCTACCATCAGGCTCCAGTAACACAGGGGCCACTATAAGTCTTCCCATCAACCCCCAGTAACAAAGGGGCGACTACAAGTCCTATGCAGAGATCCAATCTGGTACCGTCTGAACGTAAGGCGAACACTGTAACCTCTCAGCCGTACCCTCACCTTCTTGTACATTTGAAGCCCCCTTGTAAAATTACACATTATAACTTGATGTGCCGGACTGAGATCATTCAGACACCTGACAGAAGAACTAAATCCTGGACATTCACAATAACAGTGATATTCTACCCCGCCTCCACAGACAGGTGCACAATCAGAGTATAGTAGCCAACATACATGAATTAATTCACAGAAACATTTCTTTCTTTTCTGGGACATTGTTTCATGTTGTCCCTTCAGATAGATTCACTATCATCAAGTGGCTTGTTTAAGATAGATTCACTATCATCAAGTGGCTTGTTTAAGATAGATTCACTATCATCAAGTGGCTTGTTTAAGATATATTCACTATCATCAAGTGGCTTGTTTTAGATACATTCACTATCATAAAGTGGCTTTCCTGTGTAGAACTTGTCTCCTATCAGTCTTTCAAAATTTCTATCATAATCCTTTAAGCCTGCCTTTGTTGCTATCACATGCAAGTCTATCACATCTTGAACCTATATTGTGGGCTACCTCTTTTTCACTTCCCCGGTACACTTTCCTCCATTTTAAGACGGCTAGATTATTTATTTTCATAAAATCATTTCTTGAACAATAACCAACAAAAACAGGCACACCTCTTGTGACTTCTGGAATTACTAAAATAAAACAAAATATTAATCAGTGCTACAATAAAAATCAAGACAATCATGTATTTTCAATAATGCTATACTGAAAAGTTAAAACCAGGATCTGATGGTGTACATGAAGCCATGTGTGTGTGTGGATCTACTTAAAGCTGCTGCTGTCAGTCTTTCCAGGCAAATCCTTCTGCTCACTGGCGCCAAACTCATCTGAAACAGATGGTCATAATGAATTCGAAATAGTTATTTCTCGAAGTTTTTTTTTCCAACTGAAACTGAATTATTTTACTCTTGGCAGCCCACACCATCCATTGAAGGTGAAGATGGACACATAATATACTACAGCTGGTACAATTAGTATTGGGACTTCTTGCTAGCTGTTGCAGATGAGGACAGAAAAATGTACGGGAATTTCTCCAGTGCTGTGATGTCTTCTGTAGCTATTTCTGATGCTCACAGAGAGAGATGTTAGCATCTGAGTGGAGGTTTTCCCTGGCGGTAAGAGAATGTGACTGGTTGTTTCATACCAGCACAGGGATGCATGATGGGGAATCAATGATTTAAATTATCGGCAGCCACTGTTGCATAGTGGCGAGGTGTTTGCCTGCTGGTCAGGTGGACATTGGTTTGAATGTGGATACAGGGTTTTAAAACTTGACCTGGGTCCCAGGGAGCCCACACCAGGATATGTCTAGGGAAATGACAGTGGAGTGTGAAACTGCACACAGCACCCCTGGAATGCCTCAGGGTCTGTATACAAATAAGGCTTGAGCACCATATGCCCAATATAGATTAATGTGTGCAAAAGGATCCGTGACATTTTGTTGTTATACTCCAATGTAAATAGAACAATTCTGCTGGCCGTTTCTAATACATCAAAGTTGTCCTTGAAATTTTGGTTGGTCATTCATTCATCATGTGCCGTGCCGACAAGAGTGGGCGGTCATGTTTCACCACCTCACTCAATTACCAGAGTCATGGATCAACTCAGTGTTCCTGTTTCGACCATGCCACGTGGCCAAGCCATCCAGGTATTTACTTCTCTGCCTTCCCCTTGTTCTCTTCCCCTCGATCTTGCTAGTTGTCACCAAGTTCTCCAATTTATTTCTTCTCACGTGACCAAAATTTGTTTGACTACGTCTAATTTCCCTATTCAGTGTATGATTTTCATTTGTTTCTTGTAGGACTTGGTCATTGGTTTTTCATGGTATTCTTTGCATTTTGTTGGTACAAATCTATATATAACACTGGTTTTTTCCTTCTTTTTTTTTTTGCCCATTCGTTTGGCCAGGTTTCTCTAGTGTTGTTTCCTAGAACCTGTTTGACTGAAACATGTCAGTTAAATACACATAAAACCACGCTGGCCTAAAGCGCATTTAAATCCCCATCAAGGTGGATTTTAAAACACTGCCTAGGCTCTCAGATCAACCAATCCAACAATGGAAATGTCCTAGGAGATAAAGGCAGCTGGCATGATAACAACCAGAGTACCCATCGAATGCCCACTGATCTATAAATATATACGGGACAAGCACCATATACCAACAATGCCTAAGGTTGATTAAAAGACTGCCTGATTTATATATACATGCTTGCCTGGTTGGGCAATGTGGTCTGTCTAACTTCCTTGTAGGAAATTGTGCAAGGGACAGTTGCATATAAGGGGTGAATAGGCAGACAAGAGAAACCCTGGACGGGCAGGAAGAACAGGCTGTCTACAGCACTGTCACATTCACATGTACTGCTGCGGATTGGGTGGAAGACAAATGCATCCACCATACAACTTGACAACTCACTTATCCACTTCTATATGTGCAACACGTGTTGCCAGGGAGGTGGCCTTACAGCCTACTACTCTCTGATTTCCAATTGCCATGGAATTATTAACATACAGAACTTGCACATGGGTCCTTTTTTTTCCCCTACCATTATTCGAGAAGAGTAGGTATCCGATCTCACTACCCAAGAGATCAGGGGGCATGCAATAGATGGAAAAATTGATTCTTGGAAAAATTCCCTGCCCTATGCAGAGCTGGAGCCTGAGCCTGAGGTGGACACCATAACCACTTAGCCATGCCACTCCCCCTCCTTCCCCCTATAAAACAAAACACGCAGGAAACAAAAAGAAGGGAAACACAAAATCCAATATTCCCACTCACTTGCAGCCTTGAAAACTGCAGCCACATCTCCTTCCCCATACCCCATCCTTCTAGCCTTCTTGAAGAGCTCATTTGCTGCAGCTGCCAGGTACAAGGGTTGCTCCACGCTGTCTCCAAGCCCCAACACTAGCCGCAGGTCTTTCTGCTGGTGTTGCAAGGGGAAGTGGGGCTCAAATCGGGCATTTAGAATGGCTGCGGAGAAACAGGACAGCTTTTTATTACAATGAACAGGACAGCTTTTTATTACAATGAACAGGACAGCTTTTTATTACAATGAACAGGACAGCTTTTTATTACAATGAACAGGACAGCTTTCTATTACAATGAACAAGACAGATTTCTATTACAATGAACAAGACAGATTTCTATATATGAAAGACACGGAATCCAAACCTCATATAAAAAACAAGGAATCAAAACCTCATATGAAAGACATAACAGATAAAAACCATATTTACATCAGAAGATGGCTCATGGGTAAGTATCCTGGACTGGCACATCAAAGGAGATGGGTTCTTATCCCAGGTACATCAGCATATGCCAGGTTGACAGAAGTGGGTGGTCTTGGTTCGCCAACTCACATGATCACCCATCTTGGACCAGGTCTATGTTCTTGTCCCGATTATGCCCAGGCATCCTGGTTTTAATCTCTGTCTTCCCCAGGCTATTTCCCCATAAGTCTTGCCAGTTGTACCTAGTTTTTAAGTGTATTTTTCCTCATAATATGCCAACACAAATCGGGACATGGTCAGCATGCCCAAATGGTAAGAATGCTTGCTCTTAAACTTCTGGTGTGCTGATGCTGAGGTAGCAAGTTCAATCCCTACAGCGGTTAGTTGACTAAAATATTGACTTCTCGTCCTTGACTTTGGGACGTAAATTTAGACACTAGTTAATGAAGTGTCTTGTGTATAGCTTGACAACAGTATAAAGAATAATCCTCATTAAAATTAATCACATTCACTATATCCTTGTGAAATAAACAGATTGGATCAACCACATTTTCTGTGGCATCAAGAGCATTTTTCTATCTCATTCATTCCAAAATTCATAGAAAAATCAAGCTGAACTATCATTTACATTTCACTAACTGGTGTGGACATCTTTGTTTACAGCGTTCCATAATTCCATTGTAAAAAAAATTGCCATCGCTGACATTATAAGCCTTCAAGTTCATTGTGTCTTACCAGAGCTCGCCAGGTAAACAAAGAAGTAGTGACACCAGATCTATAAAGTCTGTCATAAGATACAACCAATGAGGTTTGGCTGCTGCAGTCTATCTCTATCTCAAAAAGCTGCTTCTGAAGTTACCTGAAAATGTTCCATATCAGGTAGCGAGACAAATGTTCTACCTATCTATACAATGTCCTACCAGATGCCAAATGGTGTTGGATTAAGATTACTTCTACTCAAACCTCTGAGGTTCATAATCTTCACTTCGATGAACATATTATATTTTTAAAAGGTCACAAATTGGTCACGCGCCGTTTTACAGGTTATGAATTCTGCTAATGACCACACGTCTTTTCTGCTTCAAGACTGAAAGGGTCACAGCAAATCCCCATGACGGTGGTAGACATTCAGTACCCAAGCCTTCTACTCATGCTAGGAGACCTCATTTACACATCACCACTCCTCATGTTGTGCATGTTGGATGAGAGCAAGAAACCCATACGATGGCATCCCTACAACAAGCTGTTTATTATTAGTATATGATACAATCATCCAATTCCTGGAAAAAAGGAGCTGGTAGTTTTCAGAGAAAATATTCTCTAACCAAAACATCTGGAGAATAAGTTTATAGTTAGCTGACAGATTATCCTCACTGTACATCAAACTATTCAGTCCATAAGTGTTAGAGTTCCTTCCCCAGTATTTCCCTAACGTGCAGCGGCTGACGACACCAGTTATGTGTTGATTCACTATTAAATGGCACACCTGCTCTTGGAGCATCACCCCTTCTGACTTGATGTTCTTGCAGATTCAAATGTTCCAGGGTCGCATATTGAGATGAACAACATATTGGTTTTGTCCATCAAGAATGATGATGACCATTCAGCTCATCCAGTGGGATCGAAAGTATGGAGCCATTTCTATGATGGCTGATAAGGCCTATTTTGGCTAAAAATATTTTCTTTGACCATGAGGGCAAAGAATGCGTAACATTCCAGGAGGAGAATCTACTGCAGTGGTTTTTCTGTCCAGCCTTTCAGATGAACAACATATTAAAAGCAAGCATGCATACATACCTTGACTTTTATGTTTCACTGCGTGACATGCCATGGAGCCAAGGGACAGCACCTCTGCAAAATCTTCCAGATCTATGCCAACCTTCTCTGCCAGGGCCATAGCTTCTGCCAAGCTGGCAACAATGTTGCCCAGGATCATGTTGTGGATGAGTTTTAAACGTGTTGCAATTCCCACTTCATCTGTAAGAAGTATAGGTTAAAGAGTGTTGGTGTGCTTACCGCTGTACACGGCCTGTATAGATGTGAATGCTAGACGGACAATGAGTGATGAAATAGTGGGGAAGTTGGACACAGTGGAGATGTCATTTTGAGAAGAATGGTGAGAGTATCATGGAAAGAGATGAAATTGTGATCTTGAGAAAAATGTTCAGAGTATCATGGAAAGAAAGAGAAGAAAATGTGATTTTGATAAGAATGTTGAAAGTGTCATGGCAAGAGGGTTCAAACATCCCACTGCATCCCTCCAAACTCTGTAACAAACAGAGTTTGGGAAAGCAGGAAGCTTACTGCCAAAACAAAAGTCCTGGTCTATCATGCCTGTGTTCTTAGTACTGTTCTTTATGGCAGTGAAACCTGGTCAACTTACTCACACCAAGAGAAACGTTTAAACAGCTGTCATATTTGGTGTCTGTGAAGAATACTTGGTATTAAGTGGCAAGACAAAATCACAAATACTGAAGTATTGGAAAGATCAGGTTTTGTGACGGTTTGTTCAATGCTCAGCAATCGTAAACTTAGATGAATAAGACACATTAGGAGAATGAACAATAGTAGAATACTACAGGATATCTTTTTTGGTGAATTACAGATGGGCAAAAGATCTTGGGGGTCAGCCTCTACTATGTTACAAATATGTATGTAAATGGGACATGATTGATAGAGACATTGATATTGCACCTTGGTAGCAAGTTGCTGCTGATCGTGCTGCATGGAGGACAAAGATCAGGAATGAAATAAAGACAAAGGAGAAAATGATTGCTGGGAAGGACAGGAAATGGTCACCTTCCATCTCATATGCAGTGACCTAATGTATGCAGAGACAACACTTTACACACCTTTGGCATTATCTGCTGTACAACTAAATCAAATGAGATAAATACTTCAGAAAGGCTAACAGAAAGCCTTCATCTACCCGAGATAGCAGACATCACTTGTAACCAGGGACATCTGGTGCCTGCCTCAGATTAAAATGTCAGCATGACATCAAAATATCTGCCTCAAATTCAACCATCAGCCGTAAACTCAAACAACTGGTTAAAACTTGCAACATCTGCTGGAAACCTGAACATCAGCCTCAAACCTAAACATCAGGCTCAAACCTAAACATAACACTACAAGCATTCTAAGTGTTTTTCTGGGTAGGTTTCCTCATGTCAAATTGACCCTGAGTCACAGCCTACCCAGCTTTGGGGGGGGGGGGGGGGGGGGGGGGGGGAAATTTCCATCTGATAAGGGATATTTAATATACATTATGTTCACATGGGCCCCTCCCAGTTTTGTTGTTGTTGCCCTTATCCTAGACATTCATTTAACCACTCCAAGATCTAAGGGGAAATAAATGATTATGTTCTTATTTTGTAAAGAAGTGTATCGTCCATACCATGTATTATATCAAACCTGGTTGATTTGAAGGCAAACAGTGCACACCTATACCACCCTGCACACACACAGTGAGATCCTCGCTGCTGCGAGAACTGACATACTACTCTGACACTTCTTAATGTGATCTGCAGGAGGAGATCTGAGCACTACAGGGATTATTTCACGGTGTGATGAAGGTTGTGCTTGCATTCAAACAATCAACCAATCAGAAGGCAGATTCACTTACTGCCCAGATAAAATGACTTCTTGCCCATTGCCTCAAAGCATGAAAAGCAATCGTCAAAAAGCTTCCTGTCTCCTGAACACAAAATCAACAACTGTCCTTCTAGAGCTGGCACTCGGCTCCCACAGACTGGAGCCTCCAAGAAAGCTCCACCTCTGGCCATGATAGCCTGTAAAAGAACAAACAAGCAAAAGGTAATATAAAAAATAAATAAAAAATAAAGCAACAAGGCAATATTAAGACAAAAAACAAGCAAAAAACAAGACACTATAATAGAAGCAAGAAACAAGACACTATAATAGAAGCAAGAAACAAAACACTATAATAGAAGCAAGAAACAAGACACTATAATAGAAGCAAGAAACAAGACACTATAATAGAAGCAAGAAACAAGACACTATAATAGAAGCAAGAAACAAGACACTATAATAGAAGCAAGAAACAAGACACTATAATAGAAGCAAGAAACAAGACACTATAATAGAAGCAAGAAACAAGACACTATAATAGAAGCAAGAAACAAGACACTATAATAGAAGCAAGAAACAAGACACTATAATAGAAGCAACAAACAAGACACTATAACAGAAGCAACAAACAAGACACTATAATAGAAGCAACAAACAAGACACTATAATAGAAGCAACAAACAAGACACTATAATAGAAGCAAGAAACATGACACTATAATAGAAGCAAGAAACAAGACACTATAATAGAAGCAAGAAACAAGACACTATAATAGAAGCAACAAACAAGACACTATAATAGAAGCAAGAAACAAGACACTATAATAGAAGCAAGAAACAAGACACTATAATAGAAGCAACAAACAAGACAACATAAAAGAAGTCAGAAACAATGTAATATAAAAGAACAAAAAAGCATCAAGATAATATAAAGGGCATTTCCCTTCCAAGCTTAATTTATCATATTCTCAATGAAGTATTCCTCTTCTGCCTTCATAAGTAATACAGATAACCGGATTATATGCTATGGTTTTATATTTGTTATTATAGCTGAACATTTCAACCCAAAACTCCAAGAGTTTCACTGACAAAAGTCTGCAGGACTGATGAGCTATTATATTCTTGTGTAAGTCTACCACCTACACCCTCCATTCTCTATTATTGAATAAATACAGTAAAAGTCTGCAGGGCTGATGAGCTATTCTATTCTTGTGTAAGTCTACCACCTACACCCTCTATTCTCTATTATTGAATAAATACAGTAAAGAGATGTAATGTATTTATTGAACACAATTCTCTAACAAACGAATGAATTAATACAACTGATTTCACTCATTTTATACCAATCAAAGGTAAAATGCTCTACAGCAGTAATTAGTTCACCTGCTGATCCAGTGGCCGTGTGCTCGGATCCTCTTCAAGGCAGGGATGCTTATTTCATTGATCTGGACTCCCAGGTCAACTCAGCCTAAATTGGGCATCTAGAAAATTCCTGGGAAGTATAGATGGCCAGCGTGACACTGACCAGTTCACCATCGAATGTAAATGGGTCTAAAAATACTGGGCTAACACTGTACACCCAATTCCCCTTGAAGCTTGAAGGATTTCTCTTATTGCTTTAGTTTATGTGGCGTGATTTCTGCAAATATGTACCTGACGATATGCAGCAAAAACGCCAGGCAATAAATCATGCAATCTTTTGTTTGTGTCTTCATTATTCAAAGTAATTTATTGACAGAAAAAGAAACCTCAAAGATGTGTTTGTTTTCTGAACAATACTGGTTTACACTCACATCTGCTACATCCTGGACCGTTTCCTCATCCACAGTGGACATTTCAACATAGCACTTTCCTTTGGAGATTCCGTCAAGGACTCCCATGTTGCCAAACATAATCTGTCAACATATACCAAAAAAATATTTCAGTATGCATGATCAGCCTATACATAATAAACCATACAGTCAGACACACATTCAGGCTAGCTTACCCACAACCCACTATAACATAGCGGCTTATACACTTCCTTATAGATCAACATTCCCCCGTCTGCTTCTGCAGTTATCTCCCAGTGGAGCCCAGGGCCCAAACAAACTCACACCAAGCAGTCCTATCTTTTGTTATTCCCCACAGCTCCCCCCCCCCCCCCATATTATTCATCCGTCTCAAATTCTCATCTCCTTGTGTTTTTCAGCCATGTTGGCTTATTGTGTGTTACTCTTATGGGCCAGATTTCCATTCTTTGTTTGGCAAATACTGTGCAGTTTTTATGAATTTGCTCCGTAGTTTACCATGGTAGTGACAAAGTTTCCAAGATCCATTGCACCGACCCAGTGCCTTGTTCTGACTCTTCAGATCATTGTCTGGTCATTTCAGCATGTTGATGTTATCATATTGTGCTCTGTAATCTTCATTCTGCATGTTCATTTTGTCATGTTCTGCTCTGTAATCTTCATTTTGTTTTTCCCCCTCCGCTTCATTTTTGTTCTGGTCTGTAATTTTCATTGCAGAAACTAAAAGTGAGATACCACATGATTAGATCATTAAAGCAAACATTCCTTTGCTACAGGCAGTTTGACCCTTTGCCTTCCTATTTTTCACTGAAAGCATCTTCCTCTATATTCCCCACAAGCTGGTACACACCTGTATGTAGCTGCAAGGTGCACATACACCTTTACCTGCATCGGTTCAACTTAAGGATTCTTCATACAATTAGGAATTACTCCTGCAGAAAACTCAAGCATTTGTAGACTGATTCAAGGCACTCTCATTCTCTTCCTCTTGTTCTTTCCTTGAACGATCTTCACCTCTTCTTACCTTCCCCCTACCCCATTCCCCTTCACCCACTCTCTCTTCTCTCCTCCTTTCCCTGCATGCCTCTCCACACAATCTTATAACTATCTATCACCTCATCATCATCATCAAAGTGCTAGGCTGACTGACATAGGTGAACTTGCATGTCCACATGTCTCCAACAGCGTGTATAAATTAATGTACTGACATCTTTTCCCATGCCATGACAACAGGCAGTCAAGAATCTTCTGTTCTT
This sequence comes from Cepaea nemoralis, assembly GCA_014155875.1. Lineage (NCBI taxonomy): Eukaryota > Metazoa > Mollusca > Gastropoda > Stylommatophora > Helicidae > Cepaea > Cepaea nemoralis. Next base: position 34,204 of record JACEFZ010008660.1, read on the forward strand.
GTGTTCCTCTATCCCTCTTTCAATAAATCTTCCCAGTTGTCACATGTTCCAGTTTTTTTTCTTCCTCATAGCGTGGCCACAAAATGACTGCCCCATTGTGATGTTACCAATACATTTTTGTGCGTTTTAACGACTTTCAAAACATTAAAATAACTCATTTTGGCATTCTTCTCTAAAATCATAATATCTCTGAGGTCTCAATGGATTTGTTTGTTTACTAACTGTCCAGGATTCACAGCCATATGTTTTAACATTCTATTTTTATTTTGCATTCGCTTGCTTTAAAGCCTGGTCTATACGCGTGCTACTTCTACTAGTGCACTGGAATGATTGGACTGATTTTTGTGTGTGGGTTAGCTTCCCTTACTACAAGTGTTCCTGGTCACCTTCAACTCCTACAACAGTCAGCTGGACTAAAATGTTCGACTTCTTGTCCATGACTTGGGGATGTAAATTACAAGTACCACAAAAGTCAGAATGGAATCGCTTAATGATGGCAAGGGAGACTGGTAATAGGAAAAGCTAATCCATATGCAAAAATCAGTACTGTGAATAAAAAAAAAAAGACAACTCACCCCATCTATTATTACTTTGCTTCATTCCAATAATTACTCTTGGTATTACTTCCTCTTCACTCTAATTATTATTATTTTTTTTAAACTGTTTTCTTGGTTCCTAGTTCGGCTGCTACTGTTTCTTTGCTGCAATAATCATTATTTTTGCTCCCCCACAATACAAACAGAATACATCATATTATCTGCGTATCACTCTGATCAGATTTTAACTGGAAATATTTGAAATAAAACCAGGCACACATATACTATAACACAGAGACAAGACAGGGTGATACATACATCTCGGACAGCTGCTGATTCTACAGCTGTGGAATAAAACCAGGCAATGTATACCATAAGACAGAGACAAGACAGGGTAATACATACATCTCGGACAGCTGTAGAATCGGCCACACATGTGAACGTGATGTCACAAGACTGGACCACATCGGCAGGGTTGTTTCCCTTGAGAGCTCCAGCCTTCACAAACTCCCGACACTGCGGAGGAAAAAGTGTCAAGAATGTAAACTAGACATACATGGCGGTCTCGGCAGTGCGGGAAGTCTTACAGAGAGTTTATCAATCTTCTGGAAACCCCGAGCAGTTGTTGCACGTCCTTTGCAGGACTTCAGGTTGATGTTCTAAGTAATTGTACATTCACTAGATTGTCACTGCTTTCTGAACGAATAGTCAACATTTAAGTCCAACTTAATGCAGATGTAGGGATTGAACCACCTACCTCAACAGGAAATAAAATCTCAGTCTCATCCATCACTCAACACCTGATAAATTGCAGCCACATGGTTAACAAGTAAAGGTGCTTTGTATATAGTATCTGATGAACAATCAACGATTACCCAAATGTGCTTAAGCTTCAGTTATTAGGTGCTTCAAACCCTTGCTGTGCAAATAGAATGACTTTTAAGTGAATCTGCAATATTTCTTTTTTTGTTGTTGCATATCCCGTTTGCCATGCGGCGCAGACAGTGAACGCACATGGGGGAACTTGGAAACAAGACGTCAGTGAGAGACAGACGGACAGCACGAATATCATCAGAGCACAATCATGAGAAGTGAACTGGGAAAATGATTAACACCTGGAAGACATAATTCAAGGATAGAATGAAGAACTAATCGAAGATCTACATTGAGAACTAACAGAGAGAGAGATTAGGCATGAAACACGGATCAACAGAAGAAGAATGAAATATGAAATACTAGTCGGTTTGATGGGCCGGTATCCAAGTCAAATGATCACAGTGAGGCCACCCAACGAATAATGCAACAAACTTCTGTGGCGTGAGTAGGTTAATTAGGAATATATCATTTAAGTGTAGACTGTAGGTATATGGCATAAGGCAACGACACGTTTGACCATAATTTAGGCTGATTAATGAGGAACTGAATGAAAGTTACAATGTAGATGCAATAAAGGAGATCACATGCATTTCCTGCATGTTGTAAGTAGTCCAGATACTGCCTCTAGAATTAATACAGACTTTAAAATGGGCCTACTTGTCGGCGTTGTGTACGACCATTTTACCAGTTCAGTTATTCAGTTCACATTGTTATATTGAGGAATTTAAACCTAGATAGAACAAGTCAAACCTGCCATAATGGAAATGAAAAACTACATGGCACCTTACAGGACGTTGCAGTCAACATCAGCATTTTTCAGTAACAAATGCACCACATTTGAACAATATCAGTGACTATGTGTGACTTATTTCAGCCAAAATGAGATTTATCCATTCACTTCTAATGATATATAACTCTGTAGTATGCTGAGACCTGACAAGATGCAGTGACAACAACAAACTGTGCAACAAACCTATTATTTTTGTCATCTTCTTTATTCAGATTCACTGTGGGAATACATTGGAATTTCTAAGCCTGTTGGATGGGTTGCTGGCTAGGAAATCACTTAGAAGACTTTTAGAGTTTTCAGTCTTGACTTTTAGAGCAGTGGTTCTCAACCTTTTTTGGCCCGTGCCCCCCTTCACCATATTTTCAGAACGTCATTCCCCCCCCCCCTTCCTATCAAAAATTTGGCCCGTGGCCCCCCCCCCCCTTCACCGTATTTTCAGAACGTCATTCCCCCCCCTTTCATATTTCCTATCTAAAAATCCCCCACCCCTACACAGTATACGTAAAAATGTAGGGTAAATTTAATAGCACATACTAAAACAAGTCTACACATTCACATAAAACATGATTTGTGGGTCTACTGACTTTATAAAATAAATTTTAGAAGGATGAGACGTACTTAACTGTAAAGTATGAAGGGAAAAAGAATATCAAGTAATCGGTTCTTGTATTAACGCGATCTTGAAATGGTCTTCATTTCCCCCCCCCCCTCTGGAAACCCTATAATTCCCCTCTGGGGGGGGGGGGAAATTCTGCACGGTTGAGAACCACTGTTTTAGAGTTTCAAAACTGATGCTCTGAGGTTCAGGTGGTTTAAGCCCTGAAAAAGGCTTGCATCTGTCGGGGTGGGGATGGTGTGGAGACCTTTCTCCCTACTCGGGCAGTGACCAGAGGATACCCATAACACCTGTTTATATACCCATAACACCAGTTGATATATGCAGAACACCTGTTTATATACCCATATACTCGTCACACCAGTTTATATAACCATAACACCAGTTGATATACCCATATAATCATAAAACCAGTCGATATACCCATAACACCTGTTTATATACCCATATACATGCCACACCAGTTTATATACCCATAACACCTGTTTATATACCCATAACACCAGTTTATATACCCAAATACCCATAACACCAGATGAAACCCATAACACCAGTTGATACCCATAACACCAGTTGATACCCATAACATCAACTTATATACCAATAACACCAAATTATTATATTCATAACACCAACTTATTATACCCATAATACCAAGTGATATCCCCATAACACTAACTTATATCCCCATAACACCAGTTGATACCCCATAACACCAGTTGATACCCATATCCCCATAACACCAGTTGATACCCATATCCCCATAACACCAGTTGATATACTCATAACACCAGTTGATATATTCATAACACCAGTTGATATACCCATAACACCAGTTGATATACCCATAACACCAGTTGATATACTCATAACACCAGTTGATACCCATATACCCATCACACCAGTTGATACCCATCACACCAGTTGATACCCATCACACCAGTTGACACCCAGACATCAATTTGTATACGTATTAGGCCAGTGTATACCCATAACACCAGCTGTTCCATATTCACTAAGTTGTCAGGAAATGGAATCCTCGCTCCTAAATGACATGAATATGCGCTGTGCGCGCACACTCAGGAGCAAATTAAAAAAAAGCAATCGTGTTCATGGATATGCCAAAATATACGTGACATGATGTCACGAAGAGAATGCCAAGTCCCAATAACAAACGAAATGAGGCAGCTAAATAGAGAAGCACTATCAAATTAGCCAACCGTAAATGCTGATCAATGAATACTACACGGACACGGCAACAGAAGACAGAACACATTTAAAGGTCACAGAATCGGTTAGCTACATACAAGGGAGATCATGAAAATGGCTGAACTTTCTGTCTACTAACCGGCAGTATGAGACTGACGCAAACGAGTTCTAGCTTTCCAAAGTTGCGGGATACGTAATTTCGTTCTGTCACACTGCGAGAGGAGCAGTGGCGTAGAGGCTAGACGCTAGCCTGCCGACCCAATGGTCGTAAGTCGAATCCGCATCGGGCGGATTTGTAAAGCTGATCTGGGCTCTCAAGTCAACCCAGTCTGAAAGTGGGTAGCAGAAAATGTTTTGAGGAGCAAAGGCGGCCGGGTGGGATCACGCACCAAAGTTGGCTGGTCTATACAATTATGGGCCTGGCATAATGCGCCCAAGGAGAGTTAAAGGGGGCTTTAATTATTTTAACCTGCTCTGTGACGAAGGGGTTACGAATGCAATTCTAAATCCTTACCACGTTCAAAACACAGCTGCGGGCGATTCGGCAGTAGACCGTCTTGCGTTGGTTCACATACAATGGTATGAGTGCTGGTCGTTGAGAAAACAATGGCAAACTACTGAACGTAAACCTGCCGAGAAATCACAAACAGCCAAAAACGCTGGGGTTGATTGCCACATCCTGTAAGTAAAGGATATGCGACTTAAAAAAAACAACAACTTACTTTCCTTTATAAATAATAAAGTTAATACGTTTGAAGATTAATATACCATATGGAGATATATCACATGTGCAGTTTTAATTAAACTTTCATCGGGTTAGAAATGAGGCTTGTTGAAAGCTACTGAGGTTTACAGAAGAGACACAAACGACATAAGAAATATGATAGGCATGACGTCATCCGAGGGACAGGGCACTTAAGTGAGAGCTGAGTTCTTGGACAACTCCAACAGATCCCCATCTGATGTGTCTCCACCGTGAAGAGATAGAAGGGCTTGCGTGCTCCAATGGCACCAAGAGCTCTGCCGACTGTAGCATAGTCACTACATGGTTTCACATGTCGGACAGGTCAAGGGTTAGGGACCAGGCGAAGAGAGACACAAATCTGCTTGACTGGGGACTGTTAAAAGCTAGAGAAAGCAAACCCGGGGGAAAAAATGCTTGTCAAAGGTGGATGTACTGGGCCACAAACTAGCTGAAACAATGCAATACAATTCACCAAATAATGTCAACAAATAAGTATCCGCGATATGAAAGGCTCAGTTCATGAGGGTGACATATTGACACTTCTGAAAGAAGCTGAGAGATCAAGGTAACGATGTCGTTGATTCCAGACATGACGGCAGTCTTGGTCGGATTTAGATGATGCATCCGATTCCTTTTGTGAATTGTGTGTTATAGAACATATTAAAAACGTATTATCAATAAAAAAAAAAATAATGAACTCGGTTCTACATATGTGCCAGGACTGTTAATGACGGGATCAGTTCGGATCAGCATTAGTATATAAGTGAAAGACAATCCCATGTCAAATGCTGTTGTATTTCAGCCTTCACGTATGTATACCTGATCACGACATTATGAGGTGACATTACTAGCTCCCTTGCTCTAAGCCCCTGCCCCGATTAATTCTGAAAATAACCAGTTACTGTTACCAATCTTATGATTGTTGATATTATTAGAGAGACAACACAAATTCAACCCCCACAACTAGGCACCGAACCTCGGACCAGTATGTTAGTAAGACAGCACACTAACCAGGCGCTGCCAATGCTCCCAGCATCGTTATATCAATCAATAAACAGCGGAGTATCAAATCAATAAGGCTAGGATCTGCTGAATAATCCGGCAGGCAGCTGGAACATCACACAATGGATCGCAAAGATCGGTTCTAAATTTCCGACATGGCTATCATTACCGCGCCGGCTGTATCGAATTCGTGATTCCACCGCTGGTGATAGCCACACGAACGTGACATTAACACGTACCACGGCTGGAGACATGGTGGGACAACGTGAACGCACTCGTAAGCGCTGCGATTATTGAGAAAGGTGTCCCCTCTCCTACCTTGCTTCCCCCCACCCTCTGTGTGTATGTGGGGGGGGGGGGGGGGGGGGGGTTGTTACATATAGTGCAAATGCACCAATACAAACGGGAAGAAGCATGAACATGGCTGATATAATCAATGCAATAAGGACTCAGCTGGCGGACACTGAAGAGACTAATGCTAGCCCTTAGTTTAGTTTAGTCGTTGGATCAACATCACGGCACTCGGTTTAACCCATAAGTGATCCGTTTTCCTCCTAACTCAAACCTGAGTCTGGAGACACTCAGCTCAATGCACGAACTCCGTTGCATCGGCGAGGATCCTGAAATACTTTGGGTAGATTTTTAACTCGAAATTTTGCCCGGGCAGAGCCGTTAGGCTACTCTTTTTCGATTTCCAACTGCCACGGGATTTTTTACGTGCGCAACAATACACACGAGCGTCGGATCTCACTACCCAGAGACCAGGGGAAATTGCATTACTGGAAGTCCAGGTGGATTTTTTAAATAAATCCCGGTCCTCACCGGGGCCTGAACCCGGGACCTCCAGCACTCGAGGCGGACACCATACCTCGAGACCACTCAGCCCTACTATACAAACTGAGAGTGATGCCTGGTCAAGCACGCCGACACCTACGAGGTCAAGAGAGGAGACATAACCAACTCCTCACGGGATTTCTGCGGCATCAGAGGAATGAGCAGGCACGGGAATGCCTAATGTGCAGTACCTCGTTTGACATGACATAACATTTAGAGGAAATAAAGAACTCGGGTGTTGGTGGACAGATTAATGAAGTCTTGAGCCCAGTGTCTGATGTTATCTGAGTCCTGAACAGCGCTGTATCTATCGGGTAAGGTTGCAGTCGTACCGTAGTACCATCTGCGAAGAGGACTGTGTTCATGGGCTCTTCTTTTATCCCCAAGCTCAGAAACCAGGGGCATGCAAGACCGGTACTTGAATTTCCCATCTCCAAAGCGAAATGGCGATCCCTGAAGTTATTGGGGATAGGTCGCGCTGCGAGTTGGTGCCTCCGAGATCTTGGTCAGTTATTTCCTGGTTCTAAGACCCTGTAGGGTAAACCTTAAACATTGACACAATATATGTTTTGGTTATAGGCCACGCCAGATGACTTTGGTCGCAATGAACGCTCAAATCCTCATGTTTCGCATATGACTTCCGAAACCGCTGTTTCTCCATTCCACGAGGTGCAGCATTTCCCTTTACGGTCTTCTTTCTTCTCCCCATCTCCGACTTATCCGGTGTTATAACTAAAGTGAGGCCCTTACTTGATTTGTATGATGGCAAAGGGCAGTCTTGCTAGACCATTTTCCCAAGAAGTGCTCCGTCTTGTCCTTGACACCACGTCAGGAACAATTTCAACGCAGCGAACGCAGGCCACAGCATCGGTGTCGATATAAATGTATATGTGCAAGAATCACTAACACTATTTGATTCCCCCCCCCCCCCCCTATTTCTAAATGTCGAGGGATGTTCCTTCTTTTGCGTTCGCTCAACATGTATTAATTTCTCAGTTTATAGGAGAGCTGCGATATCCGCGCTCTTCGAGTGATACATCCACGTCTTCCCGATAGTTGTTGTCCTGGCTAGCCTTCGCGGGGTTTCGTAGAACACGCAACTGCTAAGAGTTGTGATGTTGTCTTCCCCGCCGGTGTATTAATTAACTACAGGGAATGCACAGACTCCCGCATTGTTCATAACCACCTCCCTGTACAGGGGTGAGATAAACTGCGAGTCTTCTACCTTCCTTGTATGTGATAGCAGTTTCTCCCGCTACTTTTCCGAAATCGAACTCCCCGTTACCCATTACACACACGGTAAGCATGTCAGATACCATGGAGATTTGGACAGGGCAGGCATTTGAAAGATGTGTCCGTGTGCGATCAGTACAAACTCCAGCGTCACCAGCGGGAACGGGAACGTGCATCACGCAAAAGGCAATAACGACTGGTTTTTCAACTTACAAAAAGCCACACGGGTTGTTAAGCATGAATTATACCCAGAATTCTTAGTTACCCATGAAAGATCGTGTCATCTGAGTAATCTCAGCTGGTTTGATATGTGGTTTCACCGTGGGGCTGTGAAAACTTTGTATGACTTCATCTCATAGACAAGCATAAGGTTACTGGCAGGACCAAGCAGATATCTGTGGCACTTAATGTGACTATTCACGTACTCGCAGTACAGGGAGACGTTGCTCAGTGTGCCCCCTCTGGTTTTCCGGATGATACATGTAAACCGGATGGCCTGTATGCCAATTCTTCTTCTTCTTCTTCTTCTTCTTCTTCTTCCTCTTCTTCTGCGTTCATCCGGATTTTTTTTTCCGGATGTAACTGCGTTGTGCCTGTTTACAGCAGAGCTGCGTTCTTGCGCCGTTAGGCCGACACATCCGACTTCTGCGGGCATTTGTTGACCGGGTTAACCTTCCCGGGTATGCCAATTCGTTGGACTTGAGAGTTACAACGTAGCGTTTTCCAAAGCATCCAAGAACATCTGTGTGTGTCTTTTTTTTTTTGTGTGTGGTGTCCAAGCTCACAAACACATGTTGCGTCCATTCGTTCTCCTAGCCCGGACAGTGTAAAGAGTAGGTAATGTGCGATAGTGCACGAGTGTTACTGGGCCCACAAGGGAAACTATAGTAACACCATAACTCATCATGCATGTCGTAAGAGGCTACCAAGAGGGATGTCTTATAGTGACACTGGCTACTTCATCCCATAGAAAACCTATAGATTGCAAAATCCAACCAATCATGAAAAAGCCGCCTAAGGGGCTTAGAGTGTGTTGGCTAAGGGATTATGCTCCGCTGGTAGACGAAGAAGGAGAAGACTGCTCGAAAAGGGGGAGAGACAGGTGTGTGTGTGTGTGTATGTGTGGGGCGGATGTGGTGTGTGTGTGTGTGGAGAGAGAGGAGAGGAGAGGAGAGGAGAGAGAGAGAGAGAGAGAGAGAGAGAGAGAGAGAGAGAGAGAGAGAGAGAGAGAGAGAGACCCATCGCATTGCAGGTAGATCTAAGACAATCAAAGGTTAGAAAAAACGGGCCCGACATATGCCGAAACCGGATGCACCGGAGTACACGCACAAATAAAAAGGCAACAGTGCAACCTAGTTCATTTTATGATGGCTGTTCAATATTCAGCAGGCAAATTGTGATTTCCGTGGGTGCGTGCTGCACATTTATAAATCAAACAACAAAACCCTGAATAATACATGTACAATAATATTCTAGCCCATTCGGTCATAATGAAGTAACCTCAATATTAGCTAGCGGATAGCTGCTGTATTATTAATGATGCATAATTTATTGCTCTGTTGTATGAGGATACTCTTCTCCCTCTTCCTCTTTGCTCATTAGAAGAAAGCACGTCACGCCAAGTTATGCACTGTAGAGGTCAGTATGTCCGATTTAATCATGCATTTGTGTGGTTTATTTCCTCTGGACAGATTCCACTCAGGTCCCCCACCTACCCGCGGGTATGTTTTCATGATTTTGCCATGAGAGCGGTTTACGGCCTACTCCGTGTTTCACAAGAGCCAAAGGATTTTTAACGTACACAGTTGCACAGGGAAACCTTTTTTAAACATATCCAAACAGGCAAGGTATCGGATCTTACTATCCGAGGGGGAGGCCAGCATGGCCCAATGGATAAGAACGCGTGTTCTTAAACATCCGGTGTGCTGATGTAGAGGTAACGCAGTTCAAACCCAACACCGGTCAGTTTGGACTAAAATGTTTACCTCTCATCATGGACTTGGGGACGTAAATTACACGTACCTCAGTAGTCGAAGTGGGTTCGCCTGATGGCGAGGGACACTGCTAGCAGGGAAAGCTAATCCACATGCAAAATTCAGCCCAGCAATACTAGAAGTAGTGTGTATTGACTGCGCTTGAGTTCAAAGCGAGCGAGCGCAATTTAAAAATAAAAAAATAAAAAACAACTCAAGAGCTCAAGGGAAGCGAGTGACATAAGATACCGGTGGTTCATGAAAACACCCCCAGCCCTAAACTGAAATCGAACTCAGGACCTTCTGAGACGTACACCATACCTTCTCCGCCATGCTGCCTCTGTATGAGGGTATGATATCTGTATGATGGTATAATATCTGTATGAGGGTACAATATCCTGTATGAGGGTACAATATCTGTATGAGGGTACAATATCTGTATGAGGGTATAATATCTGTATGAGGGTATGATAACAGACGATGTGAATACGTGGAAACAGTCTTTAAGATAAACTGTCACATGTGATGAACATCAGAAGTAAAATGAAGCGATGCAGTCATACCAGGGGCCTTGTCCTGCATAACGAAGAAGACAAAAGACTCTTTCTTATCCATTCGGCCATGCTGCCTTCCGTGATGAAGATTAATGCTGCTATTTTTCCTACCTCCCACAATCCCGAGAGACAGGCATGTTGAGGACTTATTCCACACATTTAGATGGCATACATAGTGTGGATAAAATTGCATTGTTCTTGTTTACTTCAGAGCTTCGATATTTGTAGCGGTATTTGTTGATCGAGTTAGTTTTCCCGAAAACAAATAAAAACCTGATTTTAAAGGGGGAGGGGGAGGGAAGAGCAATGTGGGTTAAAATAAAATCCAGAGGGTATTCTTTCGAGTTTTAACGAAGACAGCCGAATGACATCTTTAAAGGCCAGAACCCAGTTGTCTTTTTTTTTCATTCGCAGGCGAGCTCTCGTTCCCTCACCCTCGGCTCACACGCCGCACGTGTAGAGAGCGAGTTCCTCCTAGCTCGACCCCCGTGCACCCGCTAGCTGGGGAGTGAAAACTGCAACCTGCACACTCTCCTCTACATCTGGAACAGAAGCAGTGTGTGCTGCGGGGCAGGCCCTCTGTGTAGTAGCTCATGCAGGTCTGGAAATAATATGCACACACGGGTACCTTGTTTTCTTGGGTGAGTTTTGTAGCTGTCTGCCGTCATGTCTGCATTCAAAAGTAGGCTATTTATCGAGGTTTGTGTTGTGTTTTTAATTTCACACTCTTCGTACCGCTCATATACTAGGCTACAATGTATAGTACAGGTAGACAGCGCAGGCATCAGCAACTTGGTGTATGTGCGCGCGCGCACACACAACGCGCGCGCGCAGTCGTGATCACATAAAACAGACATAAACACGGCCATGCTAACACAAACGCACGATCTCACAATCATAACCTTGATCACACAAACAATGTTGTGATTTACAGGTTCACACACATGTGGTGTCTCATGGGAGAGGCTAGAGGAGATGCATTGAACCTGCTAGCCTGTGCTCGTTGCGTTTTCCCCAGCCTCTCAACCATGCAGACAATGTCTCTTCTTGTTCGGCAGCAACTACGAATTCTAATAGAGTTATCTTCTGCCAGACAACATCGACTTAACTGTTGTGATGATCTTATCGCACAATACGATTTAAAACAGTACTTTTCTGCCACACACCAACATCAACACAGCGATTGTCTTTGGTTATATAGCATCATTAACTTAGCACGGTGGTTATCTTCCCTCAGACAACAAACATCAACATAGCACATTGGTGATCTTCCGTCACACATAAACTTAAAACAATAATTACCTTCTCACACAACAAAAACATAGCACAGTGATTATCTTCTATCACACAACATCAACTTAACACAGTGATTATCTTCTATCACACAACATCAACTTAACACAGAGAGTATCTTCTATCACACAACATCAACTTAACACAGTGATTATCTTCTATCACACAACATCAACTTAACACAGAGTATCTTCTATCACACAACATCAACTTAACACAGTGATTATCTTCTATCACACAACATTAACTTAACACAGAGAGTATCTTCTATCACACAACATCAACTTAACACAGTGATTATCTTCTATCACACAACATTAACTTAACACAGAGAGTATCTTCTATCACACAACATCAACTTAACACAGTGATTATCTTCTATCACACAACATTAACCTAACACAGAGAGTATCTTCTATCACACAACATCAACTTAACACAGTGATTATCTTCTATCACACAACATTAACTTAACACAGTGATTATCTACCACACAACATCAACTTAACACAATGATTATCTTCTATCACACAACATCAACTTAACACAGAGAGTATCTTCTATCGCACAACATCAACTTAACACAGTGATTATCTTCTATCACACAACATTAACTGAACACAGAGAGTATATTCTATCACACAACATCAACTTAACACAGTGATTATCTTCTATCTCACAACATTAACTGAACACAGAGAGTATCTTCTATTGCACATCAACTTAACACAGTGATTATCTTCTATCACACAACATTAACTTAACACAGATAGTATCTTCTATCACACAACATTAACTTAACACAGAGAGTATATTCTATCACACAACATCAACTTAACACAGTGATTATCTTCTATCACACAACATCAACTTAACACAGTGATTATCTTCTCATACATCAACACAACACAGAGAGTATCTTCTATCACACAACATCAACTTAACACAGTGATTATCTTCTATCACACAACATTAACTTAACACAGAGAGTATCTTCTATCACACAACATCAACTTAACACAGTGATTATCTTCTATCACACAACATTAACTTAACACAGAGAGTATCTTCTATCACACAACATCAACTTAACACAGTGATTATCTTCTATCACACAACATTAACTGAACACAGAGAGTATATTCTATCACACAACATCAACTTAACACAGTGATTATCTTCTATCACACAACATTAACTGAACACAGAGAGTATCTTCTATTGCACAACATCAAACTTAACACAGTGATTATCTTCTATCACACAACATTAACTTAACACAGATAGTATCTTCTATCACACAACATTAACTTAACACAGAGAGTATATTCTATCACACAACATCAACTTAACACAGTGATTATCTTCTATCACACAACACCAACTTAACACAGTGATTAATATTATCTTCTATCACACAACATTAACTTACCACAGTGATTATCTTCTATCACACAATATCAACTTAACACAGAGAGTATCTTTTATCACACAACATCAACTTAGCACAGTGATTATCTTCTATCACACAACATTAACTGAACACAGAGAGTATCTTCTATCACACAACATCAACTTAGCACAGTGATTATCTTCTATCACACAACATTAACTTAACACAGAGAGTATCTTCTATCACACAACATCAACTTAACACAGTGATTATCTTCTATCACACAACATTAACTTAACACATAGAGTATCTTAAGAGGTTTGTTATCTTCTCTCACACAAAATCAACTTAACACATACCTTATGTTCTCTCAACAACAAAAGATCAACTTAACACAGTGGCTATCTTTTGCCATACAAAACATCCATTTAACACGGTGGTTCTCAACCGGTGGGGGAATTTCCCCCCCCCCCCCCCCCCCCCCCCCCCCGGATTTTAGTGTTTCCAGGGGAGGATTTAAGATTATTTCAAGATCGCATTATTACAAGAACCGATTACTTGATATTGTTTTTCCGTCCATACTTTACGGCTCTGTACTTCTCACCCTTTTGAAATTCATTTTATAACGTAAGTAGAACCGCAAATCACGTTTTATGTAGATGTCTAGACCTGTTCTAGTATGCGTTTTAGCTTCTATTTTTACGTATACTGTATAGGGGTCGGGGGGGGGGGATTTATAGGGAGGAAATACGAAAAGGGGGTAATGGCATTCCGAGCATATGGTGAAGGGGTGCATGGACCATAAAAAGGGTGAGAACCACTGGTCTAACAGCTAGTCTACACGGTGTTCGATGCCGCTGCCTAACACACGGTACAACGCTATCAGTCACTACTATGCCAATGGGCAATTTACACAGCTGTCATTTATAGCCCTACTACGATATGGCTTCATTTATAACGGGTCAACACACTTAAACCCATAAGTGCCTACGTCTCTTCTTATAGATCTCACTTCACAACATAGTGCAAAAACTCCACAGTGTGGTGAAAATGTGAACATCCAGCCCCCCCCCCCCCCCCCCCCTCTCTCTCTCTCTCTCTCTCTCTGGTTGGGGGATGTGTGAGTGGGCGAGGGGTGTGTGTGCGGGTTGGTGGGGATGTGTGTGTCGGTGGGGATGGGTGATTGGAGGTGTGTGGGTGGAGCATGTGTCCGTGTGTGGGTGGAGCATGTGTCCGTGTGTGAGTGTGTGTGAGTTAGGGGATGTGTGTGAGTTAGGGGGATGTGTGTGGGTGGGGAGATTGTGTGGGTCAGGGATGTGCATGTGGATGGGGATGTGCGTGTGGATGGGGATGTGCGTGTGGATGGGGATGTGCGTGTGGATGGGATGTGCCGTGTGGATGGGGATGTGCGTGTGGATGGGGGATGTGCGTGAGTGTGTGATGCGTGGGTGGGGGATGTGTGTGGATGGGTGCAGGATGTGTGTGCGTGTGGTGGCAGATTGTGTGGATGTGTGAGGGATGTGTGGTTGGTGGTGGATGTGTGTGGAGGATGTGTGGTTGGTAGGATGTGTTTGGATGGGTGGTTTAGGGGTGTGTGGGTGGGTGGGTTGGTGTGTGTAGGTTAGGGGATGGGTGGGGTGTATGTGTGTGGTGGGTGGGGATGTGTTGGTGGGTGTGGGATGTGTCTCATGACATGGTAATATGCATTGTTTATGTTTACAACATTCATCTAACAATGTTTTTTCCTATGTGAATGTACCATACACTATTGATGAACGAAAGATGAGTGATTGGAAGGGCCGAATGAAAGACGGGTCTGCGTGCCCAATTTGTAACCCTTTAAAAATAAAGTTAAATCAACTCAAATCAAATCAAATCTCTCTCTCCCTCAAAACTGCACATTCTACAAACATGTTTTGTTGTTAGATTGTCTATACTGTGGAGACTCTACCTGGACAACGAGGGTAATCTGTTCCCATTTTTAACTATCGAGGATTTTCTGAACGTGCCCTTATCCGAGAAGGCTAGGAATCGGGAGTTCATTAAAGATACAATAACCACCTCTAACTCGGGCAGGGCGGACAGGATTCTCGGTATAGGCTATGTGGGGTTTTACTACAAAGAAACCTGGCGATGGTATACTAAGTCCAAATAGCCAGAGAAAAGGCTCAGTCATATAAAATCAGTTCTAAGGCTCAAGCATATAAAATCAGTTCGAGTACTGATCCCAGGGTCGTACATCCAGGCAACTCCTAGCGCACAACTATGTCAGGGGAAAGTAGGACTCACAGCAAAACAACAATAATGCAAAACGGTGAGCGTACGCCTATTTTTAGAATCCGCCAGGAGATCGGCACCACGTTCAGAGTGAACTTTGTTTATGAACGTTATAGACCTCTCTCTCTCTCTCTCTCTCTCTCTCTCTCTCTCTCTCTCTCTCTCTCTCTCCCCCCCCCCCCCCCCCTCTGTCATGCTTACCCGGGCCAGTCTCTTAGAGACTATTTTGTTTTGTTTGTTCGCTCGCTTTAAACTCGAACATGGTCCACATACTACTAGTGAGTGCACTGGGCTGATTTTGGGCGAGGGTTAGCTTTCCCTATTACCAGTATCCCTCTCATGAGGCGAACCCACTCCGATCTCTAAGATACATGTAATTTGCGTCCCCAAGTCAAGGGCGAGAAGTCAACATTTCAGTCCAACAGTTCGGCGTATGGAACTGTGACGGAACGCCAGTGGCCCATGTCCTCATGCCTTCTTTGATTTTGGGTAAACAGTGGGAAACAGCTTTCGGGAACCCTCAGTTCTCTTATTCGCTCAATCCCCATGGCAAAGAGTTCATAGGGTCAAACGACACGACCTAGACAAGCTGAAGGCCTAGTCTAGGAAAGACGCCGCCAATCCAGGACCTCTTGTCAGGTCAGGCCAATTCAGTCAGGTCTACTAAACAGTTATATATCTATTACTATTATAGATTTTGTGAATGCAAATTGATATGCTGAGACCATTAGAAGTCTCCTTGTAGACTGTACCTGAAGTTTAAGCTGGAGGCTTTCACCAATGTTTGTCATCTCCAGGGTCCTTCTTTTAGACGTGAATAAATCGGACAGTATCAACAGGGCCTCTATGCTAAAGCTATATACCCCTGATGAAGCCAGGTCAAGGTAGTGGCCAGACCGCGCATGGTGTTGTTATCTCTGAGAGAGAGAGGCCAGACCGGTTTTGGGCGAATGACAATTTGCGGTGATGGCGCAACTCAAGTCCTTTCGACGACATAGGCTCGAGTACAGTTAGGTTCGTGGCTGGGCCTACGCATAATTATCCTGCATACCCAATTTTGTCCAGGACAGTGAAAGGCACCTATCCATTCCCCATTCAAGAACTATTCCCATTGTGCCAAGTGATGTATTCCTGTACCATGGGGCTACAAAGAACACAGGACTCACTGTGTAGAGAAGACCACTGGAACTAGTAGGCCTGGTTCTACAGCGGCCTGTTGTTCGAACAACCTACGGGGGAAGGAAAGAACTGAAGACTTATTCGGTGAGCTGTATGTGGACGGAACGGACATTGACTACAGCTTGGTCTATGATGGAAAGTCATGAGGCTCTGCTCCTGAACACTTTATCCCTGTTTTGTCTGTAATGAACTATCTGTTTTAACTGCCTTGATGTTTTCCTGTGCTGTACTTTATTAAGTTATTAAAATTACATTATAGTTTACTCTGACGATCGCTATGTTATCTATGGGTCAGCCAGAAAGACACCTCAGGGAATAGGCCCTGAGGTCGAAAGAGAGAGTGACAGTGAGTCCAGGGAACGGAGGAGGGTTGGCAAGCAAAGACCTATCCCAGCCAGAGCTATAGAATATTATTGAAGCATTGTGACAGGGGTATTTGGGACCCTCCACGTAACTTGTTACAGGAACGAACCCACTATGCCGCGGCCAGGGAAACGTTGTTAACGCGTTATACCTCTCAGCCACGTTGACCTTCGTGTTTCATATTTTAAAAACAATTTCCTTTTACGGTCCTCCTAGACGGGCACTCGAAACAGTGAAATTACTAAATACCAACCATGGTAGACAGCCTGTGGTGCTTATTGACAGATGCAAAATCAGTACTTGAGGCGCTCCTGTCTGGGAAATTGCCAGTACTACGGACACTACTTTCTGAATTAGGCAGTCAGCGTAATGTCTCTAAACAGTGGATATCATCTCACTGTTGATTACCCGGAAACGACAGAGCCGATAGACTAGCTCAGGAAGGAGATATACTAAAAAAAAAGAAAAGATCAAATCATTAAGAAAGCCACCCACACCAGCTGAAGATGATTACAACCTTAAGGACAGATCAGAACAAAGCATTTTCCCGCACCTCATAACAGGCCACAATAGATTATGCAACCACATGTATACAAAATTCAAGACTGGCGGATCAGCCATGTGCACATGCGGATTGGCGCCGCAGACAGCAGAACATACTTCAAGCCTGCCCAATATACGACATATCTAGGCAGGCAAACCTTATGGCCTAGAGAAACAAAAGTGGAAGGTAAACGCTATGGACCATTGAGTGAACTGAAAAAAGACAGTTCAATTCATACAAAAGACAATGTAGTTATAGAGACATATCAAGCGAACGAAAGAAGAAGAAGAAGAAGAAGAAGAAGAAGAAGAAGAAGAAGAAGAAGAAGAAGAAGAAGAAGAAGAAGAAGAAGAAGAAGAAGAAGAGGAAGCTTCTAAAGTGGGTTCGGTTTGTCTGGCTTGAGTTCAATCCACTAAGGAGAAGTGGATTGTGAAGTCCCCTGTTTAAAGTGCGTGTATTTTAGGCCACGGCTCTCTCAGGTGGGTGTCATCAGTGTGGTCCTTCTTTCTCAACTCAGAGCACTCAAGAGTACCCATTCTACGATTGTGTGTGCTGAAGCGGTAAACAGCATTACGAGACTGTGGCACAACGCCTGCAGAGAGAGAGAGAGGGGGGGGGGGGGGGGGGGGGGGGGGGGGGGGAGAGGGGGGGGGGAAGAGCGCTACTGAGAAAGACAGAGGGAGAGAGAGACATAAAGACAGAGAGTGAGAGAAAGAGAGAGAGAGAGAAAGAGAGACAGAGAACGAACGAACTTTATTTTCAAAGGGTTAAGAATGGGGGGGGGGGGGGAGAAAGAGAGAGAGGGGGAGAAAGAGAGAGAGAGAGAGAGAGAGAGAGAGAGAGAGAGAGAGTACGTAATTAAGAATGCGTGTCTTTCCCGTGGGCGCCGAGTTAGAGTTAGAGAGAGAGAGAGAGAGAGAGAGAGAGAGAGAGAGAGAGAGAGAGAGAGAGAGAGAGAGAGAGAGAGAGAGTAAGTACGTATTTAAGAATACATGTCTTTCCCGTGGGCGCCGAGTTAGCGTAGTGGCTAGACGCTCGCCTGCCGCCTCAGTTGTCGAGAGTTCGATCCGTCATGTAACGCCATGTTCTATATACATTACACACAACTGTTGTAGGTAGGTTTCCCGCACTGGGAATTGTGCAAGAGGAGAGGTCTACGCGGCCAGCACTTGACGACCCTTAACTGTCAGGGAGAAACACTTTAACAGCCAGAAGACTTAGTATAGTCTCCGTGGCGAAGTGGTCAAGCCCTTTGCCCCGCGCTCAGAAGGTTGCAGGATCGATTCCGGGTTACGTCTTTCGAATCACGAGCGCATTTTTCTTGGAGACTCCTGGGGTCGTCGCTGGAGCTACGGAGTTTGTGCCTTCTGCGACGCTTTCGGCAGGCCGCCCTGTGAAAAGATACCGAGCCATATGGGATAAACCCTGTGCAATAAAGTCCATCCAATCGACTTTTAAGACTTTTTTTCTACAACATAGTATTCGAGGCCTATATTCCCAAGCATTCGTGGTGAGATTGATACCCCAGCATTTTATGTTGCCAAGGCCCATATCATGTTTACATAGCTCAATTATTGCCACTTAGTGATAAAAACTCTAACGCGAAGCCAGCACGATAGGAGGCTTTCTGGTGGGCAGAAGAGTCCGCCCTTCGACGACGGCTACCGGCTGCCGAAATCGTCGCACAGAACATGAAGTCTGTAGCTCTCCAGCGAAAGAACTGTTATCAGTCAGTCAGTTATCAGTTGGGGTATCTTCGTTGCACTCCGGACATGTCCATAGGTGCTCAGATCCTCCCCCCAGCATATGCATCAGCGTCCGGTGGCTAATAGTGCCAGTTCTGTGTTGGTTGACGAGGCGCTTTGTTTTCCCGATGTACTTCTCGCGTCTGGCTGTGCCGATTCTTACTCCCAGGTCTTTCATCCTGGAAAGCGATGTGGAATCACTGGCGTCAAAATCCTCTGTTCTCGCCATATCTTTAAGGGCGTTAATGACATCGGCACGATCCATGGGCTGGCCATCTACAGGGGGTGCAGAGCCAGCCAATTTATCAGCTCGTTCATTTCCCTCGACTCCCGCATGTCCCGGGACGAAGATGAAGGTGACTTTGCGGACAACAGACTTCCGCAGCGACTCAGTCCACTGTCTACGTACAGATCCAGCTTCGACCTTCTGAATCATGCTCATTGAATCACTTACTACACACACGTTGGTATAATGCTGTGATTCCAGCCATATGAAAGCCTGTGTAACTTGCCATCACCTCCATCGTCATGCTGCTCGTGGTCATAGAGTGGGCACCACTGGATTCTTGAACGGTTCGGCCCGCTGAACGGGCTGTAAATGCCCACGCACTTCTCTGCTGCTTTACAACAGATCCATCTGTATAGATGAGCACTTCGGGGCTATCTGAGTGATCATAGATGAGCGCGTTAACCTCTGCATTGACAGCGGCAGGGTTCTGCTCTCTGCACCGTCTGTCGAGTGTGATAATGCAGGAGAAGGTACACTTAAAAGCTGGAGGCACCGGCACCCATTCCTTGAAAGAACTGCACACGTGAACGGAATGGGCGGAGTGCGAAACCACGACCTTCTGAGCGCGATGCCCACGGTCTAACCACTTCGACTCGGCTACCCTATTTGTGAGTTGTATACCTTTTAATGTGGCCGAAATATTAACTTTCTCTTATTTACTTTTCAACTTCATTTTCATTCCCTGCCTCTTTAGGACCTCTGTTTGCTTGTTTCACTGAAATATGTCCTAGTCTTCAGTACAATCAAATTGTCAGTACCTCAGTTCAACTCTCTAAATTGCTTGTTCATTGTCTACGTTGCATTCTAGCCATCCAACACAGCTACAGCGGCTGGCTAGATAAGTTGCTAAAGCCTCTGTGTTTGTGAGACATCCTGTTACACGCCTCAGCAGGTGGGAGTTTGTGCTCCCTCCGTTCCTTTCAGAAAACGGCACTGCGAAAAGAGACCGAGCCATATGGGAAAAAACACGTTGCAATGAAGTCGCAGCTGCTGCATTTAAACAACCGCCGTTTTATCTAATGAAGATTGTAGCTTGGCTGCAAGTGTGTTGGTGGACGCCGGAGATAACAGTTTTTATGGCTTGTGTGACGTCAGCCAGTAGAGTCGTTGCACACTAGATAAGATTAAAGCGGTATTTACCGTATTTTTAACCGCCTGTTAGCGAGTTTGGAACAAACATATACATGTAAGCACATGCATGCCTGAATGTCACAATACACGAATGAATGAATGAATGCGCGACTGATTCGTTCGTTCGTTCGTTCGAGAGAAAAAAAAATAAACATTCGACCTCGTTCAACTTGCCTTATGCGGCGTTGGTTATAATTAAGATACGGTTTTTGCGGCCCTAAATTCTTTCCTTTTGCGTTGTTTTAATTATGTTTTCTCGTATGGTAGATTTCATGCCTGTGACGTCAACAAGTACAGTTTCCACTGTGCTTTTCACGGTCAATTACCGCTACACGTGGCTCCTTGCTTAGCCCTTAGCAGGAGTCGTCCGTCGGAATTGTTTCCTTCTTTCTTTTTCCATCTCTCGGAAAAATCTTTCCTATCTCCGCCATCAGCTTGACATTCGCCTTCGGGAGTTTTGAAAGGGTACACACTGACTGAATGAATACGTACAAATATATACACTACACACGATAGCGCGGATGTACGTTGTGCCTACCTACTCACATACATATGTACGTACGTATATACATACATACACATATACACGCACATGCAGGCAGGCAGACAGGCACGCACGCACGTACACACACACCCACACCAGACCGTTGTCTCCCCCACACATTTACACTACCGATTCCTCAAGAACCCGCTAACCGATATTTACAATTCCCAACCGCCCTTGAGTTTCTAACCCATAATTAATTCACGGACCGCGCGTGCTACACCCCACAGTACACTGGTAGGTGATTACGTCAGACGTGCTCCCACGCGCCTCGACCGTCCAGGGACGTCCTCGCGACTCCACTGTCACCACTCCTGATTAATTTGGCTTAAATAAAAAAAAAAACAACAACTGACGTCAATTGCGTGACATCTCTAGTCTTGAATGCGAAACAAGACGGCTGTACCCGATGGATGTTCGTGATCTCCCGAGGCAGCTAAATCGATAATAGTAATACAGAAGATATCAACAGCATACGGAGAATATCAGAGTCCGTGGCGTAGTGGTGGTGAACCCATCTTCACATTAACCAACATACCGGGTCGCGGATTCAAAGTCAGTAGGCGTTTTAGGAACAGATCGCTTTGTGTTGATTTTAATAATATGAGTCTCTGCCATTCGGAAAGCAATGACGAACTAAAATAAGACAGATGCATTTACTTAACATGACAATGTTAGTTCACTCAATGGCAGATTCTGAAGGCAAAATTGCCTTAAATAGCACTCAATAAATGCTTGGGGCTATATATGTATTGGAACCAATAAAACCAGTATGAATTGGGACTAACAATCCACACAACCACGGATCTCAACAATAACCGACGCTGAGGAAGCAGGTTTGACAAGACCGAATTTTGAATTTTTCCTCCCTCGAAAATTGGAATTGGAATTGGCTTGGGGCTGACTGCGACGTCCTGTAAGGGACATGCAACTCGCTGTGAAGAATACATGAGATGAATAATCATCATATTGTGTCGTGCCGAGCAGCAAACGACGATAATGTTGCTTCACATCTATTCTTTGTGGCCTTGATAGTTTTCCTTGCCACTCTTAACTAATCCAGCATTTTCACCCTCTGTCGATATGTATCTCTATCCATGGGAGATTTGAACACGTAATCACTGGGCCGGCAGGCAAACAAACGGGCTACTACGATACTGCGGAATACGGTATTAATCCCATACACCAGTCGCTTGGACTTGGACTTGAGCATGTTACTGCTGCTGTTGATATCTTGGCAAGTTTACTTTCAGTAGTTTGCCACTGCTTTCTGAACGACCGGCTCCGATACCAACTCGTTTAAAACTCTACGCAACGCGGTCTGCTGCCAAATCGTTATCAGCTGTGTTTCGAACGCGAGTAAACTGGCTTACGAATCGCGTCCGTATAACCTTCGCCAAGCGCATGGTACCGTGCAAACAACTCGGGGTTGATGAAATGCAAACTACTTTTTATTTGTAATTATATCTTGCAAC
>JACEFZ010008661.1:0-58576 GCA_014155875.1 Cepaea nemoralis
ATACAACATATCTAGGCAAACCATCTGGCCTAGAGAGACGACAGTGGAAGATAAACTCTATGGACCACTGAGTGAGCTAACAAAGACAGTGAAGTTCATTACAAGAGACAACATTAAAGTTATAGACAAATTTCAAGCGAACAAAAGAAGAAGAAGATAGCCACTGTCCTAGAGTGGCTCTCTGAAAACAGGAATGGCAGGGTTTTTGTGTGCATCATTGTCCTCTTCGCCTGGTCCTGTAGGACATATTCTGCAGTTTGCAGTGAGGCCCAGTCTCTGAGCTCTGAGTCTATGATGACCTGTTCTGAGTCTGAAGATTCTTTTCTGCACGATTTGGCCAAGCTCATTTATGCTGCAATGTCCTGGTCATTTTCTTTCTTCTAATTCGTCATCGACTGCTTCGGTAAAGATCTCCAGTAACTGACTCAACTTCTATACTTATTCAGGTGCCCCATTAACGGCTCTCTATTTGTTCATGAGACATACTGGCACCTGGCCGTCTTGACTGACGATAGTTTGTTGCACTTTGCTTCAAAAACAAATGAATAATAATAAATTAAAACGACCCAAACAATTTTATAGAAGCCAATAATGAAGAAGGCGCTGACCATGCCCATTAAAACGACCCTTACTTACTTCTATAGAAGCCAATAATGGTGTTTGATGACAATGATGATGATGAAGAAGATGATCAGATCCACGACCACCAAACCCAGAACTTACTTCTGTGAGCGGAGCGCTTGGTGCTGAGAACTTTGATCGGACACACATCCACTGAAAACATTCCGAAACATGGCCAATCAGGCCTCCCAGGCACTCAGACACGCAGATTCCTTATACAAATAAAGCCATTGAAGGCCCCTCAGTTCACCAATGGAAGCAAGTGGCACTGCCCTGACACACCATGTTGACAATAAACTTCATAGCTCTGATGCTAATAAATAGAACATTCCAGCCTTCAAATACTTGTTGCTTGGATCTTGTGAGCTGTAATAAACCAAACATATACAAATGTTCACATACCAAATGATGTCATAAATGTGTAAATGTAAATATACTAAGTCATAATGTTGTGAGGTAACCATTTCCATTACTTATCACTTCCCACACTAGAGTATTACAATTCATTCATCACGCATGTGCCATGCCCAGCTGTAGAAAAACATTAACATAATTCAGGAGCCAGCTGATTCCTTTAGTGCAAACATGTGTTAAGAAAACAATGTTATTTATATCTGTACTTTTTTATTTTTCATTTCTTCTATTTTTAAATTTCCACCACTATCTATGCTTTCATTCTATTTTTTTTTTTCAAGGCCTTCTAGAAAAGTGTAAACGTAGATTAGGAAAATGTACACGTAGATTTGGAAACGAAAAAAAATAAAAATTAAAAGGACAATCTGAAAATGTGATATAAGTTTCAGTTTTATCGGGATGCTTAGTTGGAAAGTTGATCTCTCTAGAGATTAACACCGCAGAAATAGTAATGGTGTGCTGAGCATTGATAATTATATTGAGGGAGGGAATTTCCTTTGACATTTACATATTTCATCATCCTCGTTTGGACCTCATTTTTCAGTGTGATATCCAAATCCACTTTGTCCTTGCAAACCACAGCTTATTGTAACATTGGCAACTTGCCGTCTTAACAGACAATAGTTTGTTACATTGTGCTTCAAAAAAGGCATAATAACTACAACCCATGGTAGTAATGAGTGTGACTCATTAGACCAATTCGCGCTGTTAATGTTCATCCACAATGGATGTATGTGAACATATGGTCATTTCCACCATCATGCACAATCTTACGCCTCACGCGCTCAGTGTATGACCTAACTGCAATCATTTTCTCCTTTGTCTTTATTTCATTTCTGATCTTTGCCCTCCATGCAGCACGTTCGGCTGTGACTTGCTCCCAAGGTGCAATATCAATGCCTGTATCAATCATGTCCTGTTTAAACATATCTTTGTATCGTAGTAGAGGCCGACCCCAAGATCTCCTACCCATCTGTAATTCACCAAATAAGATGTCCTTTCGTATTCTACCATTATCCATCCTCCTAATGTGTCATATCCATCTAAGTCTAAGAAGACTGAGCATGGAACACACCATCACACAACCTGATCTTTCCAATGCCTCAGTATCTGTGATTTTTGTCTTGCCACTTAGTACCAAGTATTCACCCGGGAAGGTTAACCCGGTCAACAAATGCCCACTGAAGTTGGATGTGACTGCCAAATGGCGCAAGAACGCAGCTCTGCTGTGAACAGGCACAAAGCAATCATGTCCCCAAAAAAAAAAATATCCGGACGAACGCAGAAGAAGAAGAAGAAGAAGAAGAAGAAGAAGAAGAAGAAGAAGAAGAAGAATATACCAAGTATTCTTCACAGACACCGCAAATGAAAGCTATTTAAACATTTCTCTTATCTTAATGTGTGAGTAAGATGCTCAGGCTTCACTGCCATACACAGAAGAATACTAAGGACACAGGCTTGATGGACAAGGACTTTTGTTTTGGCAGTAAGCTTCTTGTTCTTCCAGACTCTTTTTTTAACCTGTTCATTGTTGTTGCTGCCTTACCAATCCTGATGTGGATTTCCTGATCTAGTAATAATTCTCTGTTTACATCTGATCCTCTGTGTAACAAATGACAACACAGGTTCTTCCATATGAAACAGACATGACAGCAGCATTGATCTAACTTACATTGTATGTCTGATTTCTTCTATGACATTTATGTTACACACACATTCCAGTCTCCTCTAGAAGACAGACTCTTGTCGAGAATACATGTGACTTCCTTTCAAGAAATAATGTACAATGATAAGTGATGATTTTCTTACACACAAACTCAACTAATCTAACACAAAGGCCATACCAGATTCATCCTTAAAGTTCTCTGAGCCGAAATGCTCTCGTCAACATCCTGTTTGAGTGAGATTGCCTGAGCTTTGCCACCCCCTCGCTCAGCAGCTGAGTCACTCGTAGCTCTCGACAACCTCGTGCCCCATGGGTTTCCCACTTATTTCCCTCCCCAATCAACTCTCATAGTTAAACAACCTTAACCCCCTCTCCCCCACTTTCCAACTAAGCATCCTAATAAATATAACACTGAAACATATATATATATCACAACCTTTTCAAATAGTCCTGTTGGTTGTCTTTTTCTTTTCCTAATCTACATCTATACTTTCCTTTAATAAGTCCTTGGAAAAAAATTAATAAACACATAAAGCATGGATAAAAGTGGAAACTAAACAATATAAGTAAGAACAAATGTAAACCATACAGATTTAAACAACAGTAAAACCCAGGCTACAGGGAGACAAAAGCCTTTTCTAATGTACACTTTTCTAATGTACACTTTTCTAATCTACATCTTCACATTTCTAATCTACATCTAATCATCTACACTTTTCTAATCTACATCTACACTTTTCTAATCTATATCTACACTTTTCTAACCTACATCTACACTTTTCTAATCTACATCTTCACTTTTCAAATCTACACTTGCCATTAAGTTGAGAGTATGGAAGCTTACACTTGCAACAGCTTCAACAACTCTATTTCTATTCTATAAATCTAATTAACTGGCATCAAAATTATAATTTTAAATACATTATTTTCAAATGAATAGTATAAAATAATATTAATATTAGTATTACTATTAGGAAATGGCAAACTACTTAACAAACATGATTGCCTAGTAAAACATATTAATTACTATTAGTTTACTAACGGCCAAAATATGCTGGAGTTGATAGCAACGTCCTGCGAAGCATGCAACCAGCTAATTATAGATAACATAATAGATAGTAGATACTATATAATTATAAATATTATTACTTTTTACTAGGAAAGAAAGACCAGTATTCAATCATACTAAAAAAAAAATTAATACATCGAATGAGTCGAGAGGACAAGTGTAAAAAAAGAAAGAAGTTAATATACAACAATCTGAAACGGCCGGCTACAGATATTAATTGATAATATTATTATTATCACTAACAAAGGACAGCATTAAAAGCATGCGGCAGTTTTTAACAACAAAACCGACCCAATTCCCTTCCCCCTAAAAATAATACAAATGCAATCGCTAAGATCCGATTCAGAAGAAAAACTGCAGTGTGAGTGAGAACCAATATTCAACAGTTGTTTATTTTTCTCACAACTAACAGTTGCAAACTACCGGCATTTAAACTATTGTACACACAAAAGAAGCACCTCTGGAGTCTGCATACTTACATCCTGGGTGTAAATCCAGCAGGGAAAGCTACATTTTGTGCAGTAAACGAAGAATGAATCCACGAAACGAAGAAATGCGAGTACGGTAGCCGTTAGACGGCGGCTTGTATTATCTATAGACGTGACCCGGAAGTGAAACCAGAGATCATGGCAAGGGACGTAAGTGTTTGCTTGTTACAAGCCAGCCAGAGTTATTGTAATACTTGTGTCTGTGGAAATGTGGTTTCTGGGGAGAATGCAAAGAATACCATGGAAATACAGAAAAAACAAATGACCGAGTCCTACAAGAAACAAATGAAAATCGTTAACTGATTAGAGAAATTATACGAAGTCAGTCAAAAATTGTTGGGCATATTATGAGAAGAAATAAATTGGAGAACTTGGTGACAACTGGCAAGATTGAAGGGAAGAGAACAAGGGGAAGTTAGAATTAGTTTAGTTTTCCAGTTTATTTCTGCACATAATGTGACCAAAATATCTGGACTTTCAACGTCTAAATTCTTTAATCAATTCATGGTTTCCATTTGTTTCTTGTGTTGTTTCATTCGTTTTTTTTTTCTTTTCTGTCCGTGCATGGTACCATTTTGCACTTTCTCCAGAAACCACATTTCTACTTCCATTATTTTTTTTTCTCACCATGTGTAATTATATTGTCCACGTTTCACAGTCGTAAAACCGTACAGGTACTATGCAGCATTTTAACGCTCCCTTTTTATCATTGTAATCGGCAGAGTTAATTTGAGTCAAAAACCGGCATCGCAGCAAGCTCCTACGCACTCAGTCCTCATCTGTAACAGCCAGTGAAGAGTTCCAATATTAATAGTACCAGTAGCAGTCTGACCGGCTCCGTGGCGAAGGTGTTAATGACAGTTCATAATCCCGCATACCCGGGTTCGAAACACGACTGTGTTGGAAATGGTATATAGGTGCCGGTCGTTCACAAATCAATGGCAAACTACTGAACGTACATTTGCCCAGGAACCACGAACAGCCTAAAAATGTTGGGGTTGATTGCTACGTCCTGCAAAGTATATGCAACAACCTTAGCAGTCTGATTTTATGTTCGCCTGGTCTTTCCACGGAGTCCTGAGTGTTGACTGGATCCTCTGATCACTCCCTGCAGCACCATTCTCTCCAGGTCGTGATGATCTATCTGTTCTTCTGCAATGTACACACGATACCAAAGGACCCCGATGACGCGGGAAAACTTGATAGTTTCGATCGATGACAAACAAGACCCGACATTCGTCTACAAAAACAGGCAATCCTTCGATGAGCAGGGGACTGAGGAACAAAATACGTCGCAAAAACTGTCTGCACACGGTCGGCATTTCTGTATGATGTGGGTTGTTCGAGAAACGTACAATGGCGCCCTCCGTCTGCAAGGCGGTAGACAGCCTTTGAAGTTGTAGACGGACGGTCTGGACAGACGTCGGATGGATTCCGTGATGTGGGGGCAAATCCCCTGGTTCACAGACAGACAGGACTTTTGTTGTACGAGACAAAGATTTCCCCGATGAAAGCAAACTAGACAGCGGGGTGATTCCAGTCAGTCTAAAATAGGGAGAAAGCCAGACTCTGGACTGATCAGCGTCTAGACTTTTTGGTGACGTCACTCAAGCCCCGATTTAAAACCAGTTGCGGTAAACAAGTTGAGTTAGTTGACAAAAATATCTGAAGTGTTAAAGATCGGCGCAGTATTCCGAGTTGTGTTAATTGAAAGAGACTATAGTGTCAAAGTGTTGATATTTATTGGCGGACATAGATCCAGTCTGTGATTGCATAGTCTCAATCATCAACCTGAATAGGCATATGGTAGTCTAAATATTGAGCACAACCCACTACCGGCAACGCCGATCGCATTCCGGTATGAATCTAAGGCCTATCCACGTCAATATGGAAGCACTATACTCGAGTTTCGCCCTCATTTGAGCTCGTCAGTAGTGCATATCACTTCACTAACCGGATCCGGAAACAGTCCCGGATCACGCGTGTGAAGCGGGTGTGTAACCACGCGGCACACACTGGACACACCAAATTATCACAACAGAACATCACAACGCCACCCATCGTAGGCTATGCTCAAGATTGCCCAATCGCCGCGACCGACGTCCGTCAATCGATGGGACCCGAACGATCAGGACTTCTCACTGGCAAGGAGAAGTATGGTAGTCTATTAATCATATCTAACTTCGAGTATGATTAGGAATAGAGTACAGTACTGTGCGGTGATAGAATGTATTATAGGTGCGGTGATAGAAAGTATTATAGGAGCGTCGGCACTAGTAACCTATTGTGTAGCTTTAACTAGCTTGTGTAATATATCATTTAACTCAGAGAGTTAAGGACAATGTAGTGGGATAATAATTAGAGAGATTGAGGATGGTTAGGAGGGATGAAGGGAATGTGAAATGGTAGGATCTTCCAGGAGGGCATCTGCTGGGTTTCTACTCGTTTCCTTTAATCTTTCCTTGTGTTTCCATGTCTCAGACCAATGTGATGAGCTATTTGGCCGTATAACAGAGTTCGGTCCTCTGTTATAGATCTGAGTGCTGCTATCGGCCTACACGCACCTAATTAAGGTCAGAATTGGGTTGCTCTCACCAGGGGATTCTCTATTCTACAGGTTCTACTTACAGGTCTACTTATTGATGGTGATACGATATACTACCAAGAAGTTAGTATCAAAGTTGAAGAAAAATGATGGCTCACGGATGGAAGACAGAGGTTACTGAGAGGCTTGTACACTGGGCTCATGGCCTAGTTGGTCTGCAGAAACCTGACTTCTGCTGAGCAGGACTTGATGAACATATGTGTGATTTTTCCTTGAGTGATATGCTACATCAATGTAGAATCAGAACCTATACGTAACACATATACCAATATATATATAACTATCTGGAACATTAATAGGTTGTTTTGGTTTTTTTTATATGGGAAAGATCGTATAACCAGTGACTTATGAACAGTTATATTTTCCCATGTGACATTTAAGTTATTGGAAAGATTCTCTGATCAACAAACATTATTGAACAGTGTAAATTCACAGTGTTTGCTAGAGTGAAGACCAATATCGAACAGTGTCTATCATTGATGACCAGCGTCCTGATTGTTCGAGAGTGATCGGAGAAAGTCGTCACGTGGCCGGAGAAACATCTTCTTGGTGAGGTTTTCTGTCCGGAATACTGGGTGCTGTTGTGTGCTCAGCACAGTGATGTAACTAACTTTGCTCCTGATTCACTGGTCTGATTCTACATACACCTTAGAATATTCGACACACATTCTACACATTACTCACACATTTCTCACACACATACTCTTTGCTTTAATAAATTATTTTTGTATTTATTTGTTAAAGCTAGAGTTGTTGAGTATGTTGTGTTGGGGAAGAGTGAGAGGGGGCATGATCCAGGGGTGAGTGAGAGTAAGAAAGAGGTGTCTACAGACTGAAGGAATTTTTGTGGACGGTTTCTGGTGGTTTTTCTAGGACAATAATATTGGGTGACAACACGTACCCCTGCCGTACTCCTATTTTTATCTTTATGGGAGACGAATAATTATTTCCGTATCTAATAGACGCCACTTGTTCCCAGTACAAGGCACTAATAAATCTAATGTTCTTTCCGGATACGCCTATATCTTGAAGGTATGTAATTAATCGGTCCTGTTGTACTCTATTAAAAGCTATCTTGTAGTATATAAAACAGCCATATATATTTTTCTGAACTTCTATATATTTTTCAGTTAACATCCTCAAACAGATTATTGCTTCTCTGGTGCTGCTGTTTTTGCAGAATCCAAATGATTGACATATTTCACACATATTAAACTTGGAAAGTGGCAAGGAAATGGCTTTGACGAAGTCGGTTACCGAAAGTAAAGGCAAGTATGGGCCAGATTGACGATGGACATAGAACATTGTAGACACCTCGGGCATGAGGCGGGAGAACTCGCAGGCGATCGAGAAGCTTTCAGGGTGTTCTGAATGAGAGCGACTTCTGCAGAGGACCTGCTATATGATGACGATGTCTGCAAGTATGTTTATATGTACGATGGGGCTCCAAATAAAATCCTTACAAATGCGATAGAAATTACATTAACCATGCCATTGTCTTGTAACCTGTCAATGTTGGTGTTAAGAGTGTCTAGAGTGTTAAGCATGTGACATCACGGTGCAGACAAACACGGCGATGTCATAAGAACTGTTTAAAGATGGCCACCCAACTTTTGTCATGCACCAAAGAGGAACAGCGTTCTGTTATCCGTTTTTTTTTTTTTTAAATATATAATCAGTTACAGGGTAAGGACTATAGAAATTCATATGGAGGTCCAGTATGGTGATGCATGCCTGTCAGTCCAACAAGTATATGAGTGTGTTAGGAAGTTTCAAAACGGCGTGACTTCTGTGACAGACTGTTCACGACAGGATCAGGCACATCGAGAAGTTACCCCTGAGCGGTTACAAATGCGACCAAGATAAAAAAAAAATTTCTACAGGAATCCACGCAATTTATCGGTGCTGGATAATTGCATTGAACACAGTGGTGATTACATCGATAAATGATACATTTGTTCTTTACTTTTTCAAGATATATTCACACACACACACACACACACAAGCGCGCTCGCGCGCGCGCGCGCACACACACACACACAAAATTCAGGTTTTCATTTGAAGCCCCCTTGCATGTAGCAGTGTATTTGTGTATATATGTATGTCAGACTATTTATTTGTGGATGCATGAATGTATGTTTGTATATATTTATGTATATACATGCGTGTGAGTATGTTTGTGGGTAGGTAGTTGCGTGCATGTATGTCTGCATGTTTTTGTGTATTTATGTATATGCATGTATTTTTGTATATTTAGTTAGTTAAGTCGATGGATAAACATCATGGCACACGGGTGTAATCCATAAGTGCTCCGTTCTCCTCCTAACTCAAACCTGAGTCTGGAGTGACTCAGCTCAGTGCACGAACTCCGTAGCACCGGCGAGCATCCTGAAATACTTTGGCTAGATTTTTAACTCGAAATTTTGCCCGGGCAGCACCATTTGGCTACTCTTTTTTCGATTCCCAACTGCCAAGGGATTTTTTACGTGCGCAATAATACACACAGGCGTCCGATCTCACTACCCAGAGACCAGGGGATATTTTATTACTAGAAGTCCACGTGAAAAAAACATCCCGGTATGTATGATTTGTATGTATTTGCGTATGTGGTTGTATGTGAGTAGGTGAGTGCATGCATGCATGTTTGTTGGGTGGGTTGAAGGATAAGTGGGTGGGTTGGATGATGAGTGGATGGGTGGGTGGTTTGGAGAATGAGTGAGTGGGTTCGTGGATGGGTGGGTGGGTTTTAGGATGAGTGGATGGGTTAGGAGTGAGTGGGTAGGTTGGAGGATGGGTGGCTTGGTTGGAGGATAAATGGACGGTTGAGTGGGTTGGTTGGTGAGTGAGTGGGTTGGTTGATGGGTGGGTGGGTTGATGGATGGATGGGCGGATAGAGTGAGCGATACATACGTAGATATATTAGACAGACAGACACATAGAACACACACACACACACACACACACACACACACACATATATATATATATATACACACACATACACATACACAAACACACACACACACACACATACACACACACACACACACTCAGAGGCAGGTAGGTTGAAGGTTCATCTATTTCGACAGCAATTGTAAAAGGAGCATTCCGTCAAATGCAATAAAGTGACAGGCCTGAACGGTCTAATCCAGAAAATATCACAATAGAAGAGTTAGTGACTCAGGGCCATGAAATAGAATCAGCAGGGATTCAAAGTCACGAAGTATAATAGTAGAAGAATTAACAACTGACGGCCAGAAAATGTAACAATAGAATCATTACAGATTCCTGGGGGGTTTAGTACGGCTATTACAGATTTGTATAACAACACACAATAATGGGCACTTGCTAAAGACTTGCTAAAAATCAGTTGTATTCACCAGCGCAAGGAAATCCAGCGACCATAGAACAATTAGCCATGATCAGTCATGCGAGAGAACTGCAAGGACTGTGCCATGCCGAAAAGCGTGGGCGGTCATGTTTCGCCGTCTCACACGATTACGCAAGTCGTGATTCAGCTTTGGTGTTCTTGTCTGGACTATACCATGTGGCCAGGCCATCCTGGTATCTACAGCTTCGCCTTTCTCTTGTTCTTTTCCTAAAGTTTTCGAGTTTATTTCTTCACATAACATGCCCAAAAATTCTTGACTGTCTAGGTAAACTTTCTCTAATAAGTTTACGGCTTTAATTTGTTTCTTGTAGAACTTGTTCATTATTTTTTTTTCTGTCCATGGTATTCTATGCATTTACATGAGAAACCACATATCCGCTGCCATTAGATACCCCCCCCCCCCCTCCGGGGTATGTATGTGTCCCTTGGTGTGCGTGTGTGTGGTTAGGCGGGGGTGTGTGTGTGGGTGGGGTGGTGTATGGGTAGGTGAGAGATGGGCCTCATATCATGGTAATTTGCCTTGTTTATGTTTACAACATTCATTTCACAATGTTTATTTTTCTTCCTATGTAAATGTATAATGCTCTTGATGAATGAAAGACGAGTGATTGGAAGAGCCGAATGTAAGACGGGCCTGCGCGCCCAATTTGTAACCCTAATAAAGTTGATTTGATTTGATTTGTCTGCCCATTGTCCAAGTCTCCCATCCATACAAAAGTACAGATTCTATGTAGCACTTCAACACTCTTTTTTTCTCATTGCAGTTGACATCTTTTTCCATCTAGCAAAAGCCAACCTTCGCCGTAGCGATTCACAAGTCGGAGTGGGTGCGCCTGATGGCGAGGGACACTGGTAACAGGGAAAGCTAACCCACACACAAAAATTAGTCCAGTGCACAAGAAATAGTAGCACGTATATGCACCACGCTTGAGTTCAAAGCGAGCGAACGTTTAAAGAAAAATACTAATAAACTACAAATATAGAGTAGGCCATGACGTGTTAAGGGAAGCTGAGTGGCAAAGATAACTTATCACAAACATCAGAAAGAGGCAGTCATCGTTACGTGGTCATAATATAAGGAGACAAAAACTGGAACATGCCGTGACAACCGGACAGATTTGCGGAAAGAGAGACAGGCGAAGACAGCGTAAGAAGAGTCTTGCCAGTCTTGTGTCATGGCACGGAAGGGAGTCAACACACGAATTGATCCGTAACGTTGAAGATCGCAATTTGTGGAGCGGCATGATCGCCCACGCCAGCCGGCAAGGCACTGGATGATGCTAGAGTATGACTAAAATGTCTCATTATCTTTCATCTCATCATGTTCCTCTTGTACCTTGCGGTGTCGAAGTGAAGCATAAAAAGCGGGAGAGTGCCCGCTTATGGGCTTCATGTATCGATATTCCCATTGACTCTTTATTCCCTGCGTCCATCGTTTACGTGGTCGGCCTCTTCATCTGGTCTGTACATCATTGCTTGTTGTGGTATACTGTTAGTTGGCAACCTACTTGCATGGCCAAACCATTTCATTTGCCTCCTTCTAATAAAATCTAACCTGATTTATTCTCATTTCTGATCTGATCTCTTCTAAATTGTTTCTAGCACTAATATGGGGCTTAGGGGGAGAACTCGACAGATTTCAGCCAATCAAGAGGTAAAGATGAGTATCGCTGAACTGGACAGCACAAAGAAAACCCAATAATTGTATCTAATCCAATATTTACCACACACACACACACACAAAAGAAATTCGGCCTCGTTCAACCTGCTTCTGCAGCGTCGATTATAATTGATTTCCGTGCGTGTATGTGAGTATGTTTGCTTGTTTGTTGTTTGTTGTGAGTTGTGATATTCTTCCCTTTGTTCCTTTTCGAGTTAGTCATAAACAGGGCTGGTTATATTTCCTCTCTTCGGGTTCAGTTGTGTCTTATGGAGCTCTCGCTGATGGGCATTTTCATTATTGCCCAGAACTGGTCCTGATGAGGACTGGTTCTCAGGAGGAACTGTCAAATTCAGTAGCCTCCGAGTTTTTCGCTGCTACTCTAAAAGGAATGGTTTTAAATTCTTTTAGTCCTCAAAAGGACTGATTTTGTACTCATTTCGTCCTCACAATGACTGGTATAGTCCTCACAAGGACTGGTATAGTATAGTCCTCACAAGGACTGGTGTTAAACTCATTTAGTCCTCACAAGGACTGAAGTTGTACTCATTTAGTCCTCATAAGGTGTGGTATAGTTCTTACAAGGAATGATGTTAAACTCGTTTATTCCTCATAAGGACTGGTATAGTTCTCAAAAGGACTGGTATAGTGCTCACAAGGACTGGTATAGTCCTCAGAAGGCCTGGTGTTGAACTCATTTAGTTCTCACATGGACTGGTGTATAATTATTTCATGAGAACACCCTTTTTATTTATTTATTTATGTATTTTAACCGACAGGACAAAAGAAATAGAAAAACACGGAAAAGAAAATTAGAGACAGATGAATAATATGGGGAATCCACGGAGAGAGCTGCAAGAGATGGCAATGGGTAGGGCCACTGGGTGAGTTGGTTGAGGTCTATGATCTAACTGGGGTTAAAGGGCAGAAGGGGTGAAGGTTATCACAGAAAGGGGCTTGAAACTCTGGCCTGGCACGCAAGTTAGTCACTACGTTACCGCGGCTCCATCACCCAGTAGTACATAATTACAACTAGCCTCTTGTAGTCGCCGGCTTAGTGGTAAAGGTGTTACGAATGCAATTCGTAATCTCACATACCGCATTCGAAACACAGCTGCGGACGATTTTGAAGCAGATCTCTTGCATTTGGGTTTCCTGTATTGGTATGAGTGTTTGTTCCTTTATTTACCGCCATATCCGGCTCCTGTCAAGACCAGCCCATCCCCGTAGTTGTGTATCGGTAAGTACAGACGTTTAATTTAAGCACATGCCATTGTTTACTTAGCTTCCATCTTGTACACATAACAGGCTAGACAACTAGGCCATCTGTGGACTTGTTTGTTGTTGTTGCGTATCCTATTTACAGGGCATTGCAGTCAACACCAGCATTTATCAGCTGCTGTTGATGTCTTGGAAGTTTTTACGTTCAGAAGTTTGTCATTTTGCTTTCTGAACGACCGGCTCACATACCTTCCGTAAGAAACCAACGCGACGCGATCCGCTGCTGAATCTCGCGCAGCTGTGTTACGTACGTGAGTATACGGGATTACGAACAGCGTCCTTAACCCCTTACTGAACGTAAACTTGCTCATGAATCACAAAAATCCAAAAATGCTGGGGTGGACTGCAATGTCCTGTAAGGGGTATGCAATTAACCTTTAACTCTTTCAGTCAAGAGGGCTGGGTACTGGCTAGACGAATGTCTGTGTGTCAATGGTCTTGGGTTGGAATCTGCGTAGAGGTGGATTATTAGAAGTGACATAGACTAAAAAGGGGGTCCGAGGACATTTATTGGGAGATGACGGCGGCCAACGGTCAGTTCCGATTAAATTGAACAGATTCGGTGCCAAACAAAACCAAAAAAATAGTTTTGGACCAAACAAAAATGGATGGCGGAAAATTGGAAGTAGCGTTTGTCACAGCCATGACTTTTGGTAATATTGTAGCAGACATGTTGTATTAAATATCAAATTAAAAGGGATTGCATTTGAAAACTACTATATATAAGCCATTGGCTGATACGGAAAGTCGCTTAAGACGATTAATTATCCCATGACACTGAATAAGTTTAAATATTGTAAGTCATTTTCATGAATAAACATATATATATTGTTTGGCGCTCATAGATGTATAGACTAGAGGGCGCACTCGACAACATCGTGTGTAGAAGAGAGACGATTGGTCGGTTCCAGTGTTGTACATGTATTACACATAAACGTCAACTTGGGAACCATTTGAGGTCACTAAGACAGTTCATAAATAAACACATATGTATTGTTTGGCTCTCATTGAACGTAGAAGGAAGAAGTAGAGACTATAGGACGCACTAGATAACATAACAATTGAAAGCTATAGTTTCCCACCAAGATTCGATATTTATGTCACATTCATGAAACTGTGATCAATCCCAACCACAGGATTATCTAGGGGATTTTACGTTCTGTAGTTTGCCATTGCTTTCAGAAGTCAACGTTGAAGGCCACGCAAACATCATTTGAGTGCCTCATGGTGTATACAAATTCAACTGTTCTACATTTAACTTCCTTAATACATCTTTTATCTGCTGTTTTAACCTTTCTCGTTTCCATGTATCTTTCAATTGTAGCTGTGCGGCTTTTCGCTTTCCCTTCACCTTTTGCGCTCCGCCCGATTGTTCTATCGTTTAAAACACGCCCGTTTAGAGTGCGGGAAACAAGGCCAAGCCATCACAAACTGCACCAAGAAACGTGTGCATGGCCGCTTGACCGTTGTGGGAGACACCTTCAGCCGTAGTCACGCAAGAAGTCGAGGATATACAACACAGACACCCTAAGTAATTCCCGCTTCGTCTTCGTAGTCTGTCCAGTTTTTGTCAATGTTTGTTCCCAACTATATATTTCTATTTTCATGTAGTGATGTTCATATAGTGTTATCGTTGTGTTTGGTATTTCTGTGCTGGCCAAGGCTTTGACCACAACGTCCAATTTGTTACTTGTGATTGTAGTTCTGGTCAAGTTTACCGTCTCCTGCTCGTATTTTTGGTGATTCAGACATCGTAAGTAGATTGTGTGAAATGTTAGTCGTCCTTGATGGACTTATGTAAAGTTTACCGTCTCCTGCTCGTATTTTTGGTGATTCAGACATCGTAAGTAGATTGTGTGAAATGTTAGTCGTCCTTGATGGACTTATGTAAAGTTTACCGTCTCCTGCTCGTATTTTTGCTGATTCAGACACCGTAAGTAGATTGTGTGAAATGTTAGTCGTTCTTGATGGACTTATGTAAAGTTTACCGTCTCCTGCTCGTATTTTTGGTGATTCAGACATCGTAAGTAGAATGTGTGACATGTTAGTCGTCCTTGATGGACTTATGTAATGTTTACCGTCTCCTGCTCGCATTTTTGGTGATTCAGACATCGTAAGTAGAATGCGTGAAATGTTAGTCGTTCTTGATGGACTTATGTAAAGTTTACCGTCTCCTGCTCGTATTTTTGGTGATTCAGACATCGTAAGTAGATTGTGTGAAATGTTAGTCGTTCTTGATGGACTTATGTAAAGTTTACCGTCTCCTGCTCGTATTTTTGGTGATTCAGACATCGTAAGTAGAATGTGTGAAATGTTAGTCGTCCTTGATGGACTTATGTAATGTTTACCGTCTCCTGCTCGCATTTTTGGTGATTCAGACATCGTAAGTAGAATGCGTGAAATGTTAGTCGTTCTTGATGGACTTATATAAAGTTTACCGTCTCCTGCTCGTATTTTTGGTGACTCAGACATCGTAAGTAGAATGCGTGAAATGTTAGTCGTCCTCGATGGACTTATGTGGCTGTGGGCTCATTGCTACATAGGAACGAACTGGCGACACCATAATTTTCTTTTGTTTTTATACCAGTAATATCCCGTTCAGGTTAGCATGACCGAATGGATAAGAACGCGTGTTCTTAAGCTGAAGCCGAGGTAAGTGGTCACCGGACAGCTGGACTAAAATGTTGACCTCTCGTCCTTGACTCGGGACGTAAATTACAAGTACCTCAGAAGTCGGAGTGGGTTCGCCGGATGGCGAGGGACAAAGTTAATAGGGAAAGCTAATCCACAAGCAAACTTCAGTCCGACACTACTAGAAGTAGTGTTATGGGCTACGCTTGAGTTCAAAGCGAGTGAGCGCAAAAATAAAAACAACACTTCAGAAGTCGTCTGATGGCGAGGGACACTAGTAACAAGGAAAGCTAATCCTCACGCAACAATCAGTCCAAGACACTGGACGTTGAGTTGAGTTGAGCTAAGAACCAACATCACTGCACTCAGGACATTTCCATACGTGCTCCGTCCCCTCGTTCAACAGCAAGCGAGGAGTCGTACCACTAATCGTTTCCTCTGCTATCTGATTGAAAGTTCTCCTGGTCTTCCCTCTCAGTTTTGTTTTGAGATTCTTCCAGAACCCCTACCTTCTCCACATGGTCCCACTAAAAGTATTAGCACAAGTATGGACTACGTTTGAGTTCAAAGCGAGCAAAAGAAAATTACAAATAAGCATAGAAGTCCCAATTTTCTACTGTAATGATTGCTTGTTCATGCGTGTTCTCAACATGTTTACATTAACCTGCATAGACACATCTATACATAATTTGGGAGTCATGAGTCAAGTGGGCGGTTTTTACTCTTTAAGACCAAATTAGATGTAAATCTTGCCAACTGAGACACTCAACGTTTTATGATTATCAATTGAGTCAAGAAATGTTATCGCAACACTCAGGACATTCACTTCCGTCCTAATTTTCAAGAGCCAGCGAAGAGTCCCAATACTAGTAGTACCAGTTGCAGCCTGATTATGGCCTTTCCTCAGAGTACTGAGTACCAATGCCCATGGCCATCCCCTACCGCACCACTCTGTCGAAATCTGATATCTGTTCTTTCACACTATACAAGTGATCCCAAACAGCCCTGACCACATCTGCCCTATCGTGTACGAATACTCAACCTAGCGGTGCACACCCAGCCAATCTGTCCGTCTGCTCGTTTCCCACCACACCAGCGTGTCCTGGGGAAAAGATCCAGCAGATACTCTCTATCTTTGATTGATTAATTGAAGCCTGCCACTCTGAAGGGAGTATGCCTATCTTGACATCATGCTCTGTGAGTCCGTTACATTCAGGCCACTGCGTGCAGTTTTCCAATCAATGGTGTCTTTAAACAAATCAACACAAACAAACATATCAGCACAAACTAACATAAACAAACATATCAACACAAACTGACGTACATATAAACTAACGTAGATCCAAACTAACATAGACACACTGTCACGAGATCGCCATGAGTTAACCAGATAACGATAATACAGAGAGTTTGCTTAGCGCATATGTTCGAGGCCACAGGTTGTTTCCACTAATACAGAACAAACAGTATGGGTTGCAGCTGCACATGTTTACATCTGATCGGAATAGGAACATTCGGTGGTGAGTGAGATGAATCTATACACCACTTTGACAGTTCATAAACAGTCAGAGACAAGCGGAATTGCACAGCTCGGGAGAAAACAGTCCCGTCTGTCATTTAGAGTTCCGGAAATCAAGCGAAATGGCGGCTGGGGTTGTCACCACTCGACAGAAGATTGGCGGCTTGTTGTGGAAACCCGTTGTGGGAGCATACAGGAACTCGCTAGCTTGTTGTGGGAGTCAAAACAAGTGATGACAACTCTGACATTGATTGAGCCAGGGGAGATGGATTCCTGACAAGGGATGATCTGCCCAAAATAACATCTGTGTGGACACAAAGAATAACGTCACGTGACCAATTTCAAGGCTGTTTGCAAAAACCATGATTGGGAGAGACAGTGTAATCTCAAGCAGTGGATTTAGGCGGACGTGCTGTGGCACTGCAGTTAGGGAGTGGAATAATATCTACCGTGTGCGAATTGGGTTAATTTAAATTTACACGTGCCTGTCATGGCAAGAGTAGATGTGATTTGATCTAACTGCGGTGTTGCCTAAGGTAGTTATATTGTATAATTAGTCCTAATTAGTTTAGGCAGTAGCATGGTTGAAACTAGCTAGAGTAGGGAAGTGATACTTGGCTGTCAGAGTCCGACAGGGGACAGCGATGCAGGGACATCGTTACGACCGCCAGGCGACTTAGCTCCCAGTAAGGGATGCAACAACTTCGTTGCGCCGCCAGGCAGATAGGAGTTATCGGCCTGCGAGATCGCTGGCTGACCAGCAGGTCAGGCCGCCAACGCAAGACGCACGCCTGCCACGTGACAGCCACGTCAGGCAGGAGGCAAGTTGCGAACCAGGTCCAGACAGCTCTGGGACACGGAACATGACGGACGTGTGAGAAAGGCGTTGTATGGTTTCTGTATTGAAAGGCGAGTGTCTGGACATCTTGCGAGTCAGACTTGTGACTGTATTGTGGATGTAAGTTGTAAAGTATCCATTATATGTATTTGTGATCATCGTTCTGTATTTGATATGTTAATAAATCCACCGAACGATGTGTCGTTGAGTCTTACGTCAAATCACGTTGTATTTGTACTGTCTCACACTTGTTAGGAAAGCGAGCCAAGTTTAAGACCCTGACATGTGTGAACGTGGGGGCTCGTCCAGCTTTAATTTAGTTATATTTGAACGTGAATAGCTTGTCCTTGTTGAACGTTTAATTTAATTAGATTTAAACTTAAATGTGATCATGGAAGGCTCATTTTGATTGTTACTACATTATTTAAACATGTGTAAGACCATTTGTAAACGTACAATGCATACATTCTGTTTGATCCTGTAAGCGTGTAAAACATTTGTGATTTGTGAAACTTGTCACCGTTTTGACCTTGTCGACATTGTGATCTTGTCGCCATTTTGACCTTGTCGCCATCTTGTAAACTTGATGTCTATGTCCTTACTGAATGTCATCTTGATGTAAGTGATGTGTCATCAATGTTGTAGAGTAGTTAAGATACTTGTAGATTGTCTTTGTGAATTGAGTTTGTGGAACGCGAAAAGTGTTTGGAAAGAAAGTAACGTGTATTGTAAAAAAATTGTTGACGGACAAACTTACGACATACAATTATACTCAACGCCATACAAACCTAATCAACACTTAGTGACAAGCAGGCACACACCAACAAATAGACGCTAATTTATCTTCTTCCAAAATAAAAGCAGGTTTTTCCGTACCATCCGAAACCTTGCCGTAGAGGTCATTTGTAGTCTGAGGTAGCGACCCTACAGTTCCTAGCCCGATTTCCAACCGTTCTTCACCGCATCCAGGGCACTTGAGTATACTTTTTCCTTTTCGTATACTTTAAAAATGCATTTTTAGGCACATATCGTCCATATAAACAGATTGTAACTTGTTGATTACTAACCACTTATAACATATTGTGTGTGGCTGGTATTTCATTGACATTTTTCCATCATGTCTTCATTATTTGATTTCATTGATATGGGCATAAAGTTACAGTTACATGGTGATGAATTAACACAGTGGAGTGAGCAAAAATATGCTGAATACCTACTAGTACAGGAGAAAGCGGCTGAGCGTGAAGAAAGAGCAGCTGAAAGAGCATTAAAGCAGGCAGAGATGGCTGCCAAACAAGGAGAGGCAGACACAGCCTTAAAGCAAGCTGAGATAGATAGTGCACTGAAAAAGGCCGAGATCGAGAAAGATACAGAGCTGAAAAAGGCAGAAATAGCAGCTCAGAGTAAGAGAGAAGAACTGGAGTTACAGTTGAAGATGAAACAACTTGACACTGAGACTGCGATTAACAAAGAGTATAAGAAATCTGAGAGACTGGAGAAAGAAAACCAGTATAAGAAATATCAAGGTATTGTACGTAATTATACCTCGGGTGACTGCATCGCAGCCTTTACCCAGAATTTTGAAACTTTAAT
This sequence comes from Cepaea nemoralis, assembly GCA_014155875.1. NCBI lineage: Eukaryota > Metazoa > Mollusca > Gastropoda > Stylommatophora > Helicidae > Cepaea > Cepaea nemoralis. The sequence goes on from JACEFZ010008661.1 coordinate 19,777, forward strand.
GGAACATTATCAAGTTCCACTGTCTGAATGGAATATTGTGTACATGAGGAGTTTGTCAGGGGAACCTCTTAAAGTTATTGAAACCATCCCCAAAGACCTCAGAAAAGATTACCATTATCTGAAATCTAAGATTATGGCACATTTTATGTTAGATGAGGCAGGTTACAGAGAACAGTTCAGTAAATTGAGCCCAAAACCGACTCAAACGTTCTCTGACTACCTCTGCTTAGTCCGAGATATTTTCACCAAATGGACGTCAGCAGCCAAAATTGAAAAAAGTTATCAGAGATTGGAAGATCTAATTATTAGAGACAAAATTGTGTCATCTATTCCTTCAGCCTTTGCTAAATTTTTGTTAGAGAATGAATGCTCTAGTGTGGATGAAATTGAAAGACGGGGTTCGGCTTACTACACAGCCAACAAAGATTGCTTTGCTACTGAAGATACTAACATTAACTTTGTAGCAGCGGCTAATTATGACAAACAACCCTACAGTAGGCAGAAATTTCGTAAGCCTACCTCTGAGAAGTTTTATCAGTGCGGGTATTGTAATAATTCTCATCATCAGAGTGAGATGTGTGATAAAAACCCTCGTTACAAGACGTACTTACAACACAGGGTAAATCAACGAAATCAGGAGCGTGAAACCTTCAAAGGGTTGACTAAATGTTTTCTCTGTAAGGCGTTCGGACACCATCGGAGGGATTGTGAGGGCAGGCAGATGACAAAAAAAGCAGGTGCCGCCTTGGATGATAGTTCCGCGTCTGAAGAAGAAAAGCCAGAGAAACATCCTGTGAACTCAGCACAGGCTGTTGACATATTCAACGCAAACAAATGCTATGTTTGTAATACTTTCTATGAAGATGGTATTTTAAAATGCGGTCATACCATCCCTATTGCCAATGAAGAAGCTAATTCGGTAATAGGTTCAAAGGGCAGAATAAACATCCATCACGGATATGTAAATGGCAAATATGCTACAGTCCTTCGCGACACAGGAAGTACAATCATTGGCCTGAAAAGAACGTTCATATTGCCTACAGATTACACAGGCAGGCACGTAACATGTAGAACATTCTCAGGCAATATTGAGAGATACCCATTAGCATGGGCATATATTGATACACCTTTCCTCACTGGGAAAGTAAAGTGCGCTGCACTAACCAGTCCAGTTTGTGATATAATTATTGGTAATTTACCTGAGGTAAATGATAAACCTCATGACATAACATCTTCATGTAATGATGATACCATAACATCACCATCAAATGTCATCATTGAAAATGTCACACCACCTATTGATTTTAATGTAGCTAATGTAGCACTAAGTTCTCATGACATCATTGAAACTATTGTTCCATCATCATCATCTGATATCATTGAGTGTGTGAACGCAGTAACAAGAGCTACTGCTAGAGTGCAAGATGAAGTAAATCAAACTGAGGCGATACAATTGCTCAGCCCAGTTTCACTACCTACTAACACTATGAAGGAAGCATTTGTAACAGCCCAAAAAGCTGATCCTTCATTGTCAAAATACTTTGACCTGATCGGCCGAAAGCCAAAAGTAACCAAGAATGCAAAATGGCATTTTGCGATGAAAAATGACATACTCACTAGGTATTACACCAGAGGTGACAATACCACAGAGCAAACTGTTTTGCCAACTAGTTATCGCAAACAAGCCTTACATCTTGCACACGATATACCTCTTGCAGGACATATGGCATACGTTAAGACCAGATCAAGGTTATTGACACAATTTCACTGGCCAAAATTTTGCAATGACATTAAAGAATATTGCAGAAGTTGTGACACATGCCAGAAACTGGTTAAAAAAGGTAAACACCCACAGGCAAAGTTACAAGTTACCGACTTAGCCAGTCGACCTTTTGAAAAGCTATCGGTTGACATAGTGGGCCCTCTCAGTCATACAACAACTAGAGGGAATAAATTTATTCTAACGGTTATTGATCAATGTAGTCGCTGGCCATGAAGCTATTCCGTTAAAGAACATAACTGCCAATGAAATAATGGAAGTGTTCTTCCATATTTTTGCTAGGATAGGGTTTCCAGATACTATCCAATCTGATAGGGGCACTCAGTTTATTGCCGCATCCACCCAAGCTTTCACCAAAATGCTGGGAGTTAAGCAGTGTTTCAATTCCCCCTACCATCCTCACAGTAGCGGAGTGATAGAAAAATTTAACGGGGATCTTAAGCACATGCTTGCAAAAGTGACGCAAGAACACCCCAACAACTGGGATGTATATCTACCAGCTATTCTTTTTGCTTATCGCGAGGTACCACATGCTAGTACCGGTTTCTCTCCTTTTGAACTTATCTATGGTGCCAAACCACGTGGCCCATTGACCATTTACCACCAAATGTTAACTGACTCTACACCAGTACTTAAACCCATATCATCATACTCATATGTGACATCATTGCGTGAAAGAATCATCAAATCTTGTGTTATTGCAAAGAATGCACTAAAACTATCTGGTGCTACTTATAGACAGTATGCTGACAAAGGTAACAGGACAATAACATTGACACCTGGACAGGACATTCTTCTTCTGCTACCTAGTGACAGACACCTTCTGACTGATTCTTGGCAGGGACCTTTTAAAGTGACAAGACAGATTTCACCTGTAGACTACGAGATCCTTATAAAAAACAAACACAAAATATTTCACATAAATATGCTAAGACCATACCACAACAGAGACGACGAACAAGACGATACAACAGCTTGTACAGTGATAATAGATCACGAAGACGACGATGCTAGTGACGAAATTCCAACACCTGCATTAGACACGACAGACTGCTTGAAGGAGATCAAAATCAACCCAAATTTAACTCAAGCAGACACAGACAGTTGCAAACAACTTATACAACAGTACAACACCATCTTTTCCAACAACCCAGGACAAACAGAATTAATACAGCATCACATCGCACTCACATCAAACACACCCATTAGATGCAGACCATACACCATCCCATTACATTACAAAGAACAGTTACATCAAGAAATCATCAACTTAGAGAAAAATAGCATCATAAGACGATCCCAATCAGACTACTCATCTCCCATGGTCATAGTACGCAAAAAGGACAATACAATAAGACTGTGCATCGACTACCGAAAACTGAATAAAATAACTGTTCTAGATCTTGAGCCTATGGCAAACACTGACGATCTTCTGACAGAACTGACAGACGCTAGGTTCTTTACGACTGTAGACATGGTTAAAGGTTATTGGCAGATTGCTGTAGACGAACAGAGCAGACATCTGACAGCTTTCGCCACACCTTGGGGACTGTACGAATGGTGCAAACTTCCATTTGGGCTTGTTAACGCCCCAGCCACATTCGTACGTATGACACGACTACTGCTAAGAGACATTCCTAACATAATTTGCTATATTGACGACATATGCATTCACACAGAGACAATGACGGAGCACATTAAGACATTAGACCAAACATTTGAACGGATCAAACAGCACGGACTGACAGTGAAGCCTGCAAAAGTAGACATAGCCTACCAGGAAATATCATTCTTGGGTTACAAAATATCCAATGGCTTTGTCACGACAGACGATAAAATTGTGTCCAAGATACTAAAACTCTCACTTCCGACTACTAAAAAACAAGTCAGAAGTTTGCTGGGCCTAATCAATTACTATAGGCAATTTATTCCTGATTTTTCGGAACTGACCGAGGTATTTACTAATTTACTAACAAAGGATAAACCTGAGAAAATTGTACACGATCAATGCCTAAAAATCGCATTTCATAAAGTGCTATCATGTTTTTCCGATAAGAATAAACAGAATCTTATCCTTAAATTGCCCGATATCCGTTTACCTTTCAGATTACGCACAGATGCTAGCTCCGTGGCGATTGGAGCAGTCCTGTTGCAGGAGTACAACAACATCCTCCACCCAGTTTATTTTGTATCCCGGAAGCTGAAAGCCCGAGAGCGGGCATGGTCCATTCCTCAATTGGAAGCCCTAGCTTTAGTAGTAGGTATCACCAAATTGTCTAGATTTCTTCTAGGACGCCATTTCATCGTAGAATCGGACAGCAGCCCCTTACGATGGATGAATTCAGGTGTGCCATCGAACCATATGATAGCGCGTTGGTCTCTGAAACTTCAAGATTATAGCTTTGAGGTTCGACATATCCCAGGCAGAACCAATTCAATTGCCGATCTTTTGTCACGTTGTCCGACCGACCCAGTGAGCACCAATGTCTGAGTGCAGTATGTAGAAATACACTCAGACCGACACAGCCATTTAGCAGTGAATAGTGGTTTTCCATTCACAAAAAGCTGTGTAATGTCTACAATATTGTGATAGGGATTACTCCCATTATATATAGTGTTCGTATTTTACTAGTTCATGTAGTGATTGTCGTGTATAAATGTGTAGTATGTGGTAGAAAGCGAACTTTAGTAACTGTATATATTACATACAAGAACAGTGTCACATTCGCACTTACCTGAAGCGAATTATCCAACTTGACAGTGACAACTTCGTGTTGAATCGTCCAGGAACATTTTAATTACGAGTGTGAAAGTAAAAACTGAACAGTGACGACTTTTCTACACCTCTGCAGTGAACCAAAATCTTTAATGTTCGACTGAAACATCTAACACATAAACATTCGATCGTAATCCAGAAGATTGTGTACCAAAATCCAACACGAACTTTGAGAACATTGTTCCTTCCTTAAACTACATCAAACCGGAACAGGTGTGTTCTACAAGCTTTACCACCAGCTGTTTTTAGTGATCGTGTGTACTTCCGGATTAATTAGAAATTTAGAACAAAAATAGCAGACAACATATAAAAGATTTAAAAGTTTTGACGATTCTAAAATGTTTAGGATTCTATAAAATTGAATACACGAATTGTGTGTTTATTTATTTCACTAATGTAATCTTAGAATCATATCTTGATTAACGTATTCATATTACCGAATTTTTCTCGTTAATATGAAGAAACGTCAAGCAATGACACTAAGAAATTAAATAGTTATTGTAAATTATTGTGTTTCACTAATGTATGAATTATTTCCCTTCCATTTATTGTTATTACATTTTCACACAAAGGGCCATAATTTGAAATGTATATGCTAATGTGTTGTGTGTAATATAACATGTTGTTGTTAAAGTGTTGACACCACAGGCAGGCATCTACTGGGCATGGCAGAGGGTTGCCAACATTGTATACCAACACAATAACTCCTGGCCAAGTAGGGACAGGGTTTGAGTGTTTTATACGACTTATATAAAGTCGTATTTCAGTCTCGCAAGATGGTTTTTGTTTCAAGAACCATATTATTATTTTTTTTCAAATTGCGTTGACGTAGATGCGTGAAGCTGGTGCTACTGATCCGACTGGGTGATAATACGATTGAGGTAACCAGCCATCGAGAGGGTGAAGCCTGAGATGTGTTAAACATGAAGCACCACATGTCTTTGTACCCAACTCCTAGTTCTTATATATTTCTATGCCATGTGTGTAATTTTGATAACGTTGTGTATAACAATGGGAAGGTAGACTCTGACAAGGGCATACTATTAACCCAACAGGTACAGACATTAGACATGAAAGACGACATCTTTCATGGATTTTACCGGGGAGCGTGTCAGAGTCCGACAGGGGACAGCGATGCAGGGACATCGTTACGACCGCCAGGCGACTTAGCTCCCAGTAAGGGATGCAACAACTTCGTTGCGCCGCCAGGCAGATAGGAGTTATCGGCCTGCGAGATCGCTGGCTGACCAGCGGTCAGGCCGCCAACGCAAGACGCACGCCTGCCACGTGACACCACGTCAGGCAGGAGGCAAGTTGCGAACCAGGTCCAGACAGCTCTGGGACACGGAACATGACGGACGTGTGAGAAAGGCGTTGTATGGTTTCTGTATTGAAAGGCGAGTGTCTGGACATCTTGCGAGTCAGACTTGTGACTGTATTGTGGATGTAAGTTGTAAAGTATCCATTATATGTATTTGTGATCATCGTTCTGTATTTGATATGTTAATAAATCCACCGAACGATGTGTCGTTGAGTCTTACGTCAAATCACGTTGTATTTGTACTGTCTCACACTTGTTAGGAAAGCGAGCCAAGTTTAAGACCCTGACATGGCTCTGTTAGTTGAAAATAGATTAGTGAAGTATTGATAAGCTTTACTAGTTGAGAATTGAGTAATGAGGGTGTAATATAATAAAAACGTCCCTACCCTTTCCTAAGCATTGACTCCCTTAAAAATAAACAAACCCTTTCAATTACTGTTTAAGTAACTTACTTAATGTAGGAGAAAATAAAACAGCGATAGACTGACCGTGGCAGCTTAATCTATTTGGCTTTAATTTTTTCACGTACCTGGCAAGACCTGGACTGATGGGAAAACAAAGGACTAAAGTAGCCATTTTGAGTGCAGACAATCAAAGGAAACAGACGTGTGTTCCCCGGGTGGGGTTTCTTTCCCCGTGTGGGGAAAAGTATTTTGCCTTTTAAAATCATCATTCTCTGCAAGCCAATTGGTATGTTATCTACATTATTAAGATATATTTATGTATTACATAGACCAGTATGTTTAATTAAGAATTAGTTACAATTCTCTTAAACCAGGCTGGATGATGTTTACTAAGGAAACACATGTGGGCGCCACACGGTAATTTTTTCCTATGTCTTACACATTCAAATCCATATGTTATTATCTTTCATAGGCATTATGAACTTATATCTAACTAATAGTGTTTATAACCTATGAATATTATGTGTACTGTAGTACACATAAAGTATCAACTCTCATGTCTGAAACACATTCTAGAGATTTTCTCAATGTAGGAGCAGACCCCTGATTCATACTTCATAGTAAAGAACTAGTGTCTGTCAATTTCATATTCCTATGATTAAAACTTCTAGGCACTGTGAACAATATCTCACTATTTATGCTTAGAAATCTGCAAATAATCTATGTACTATAGAAGGTGATTTTATCCATGTGGGGACATACAAATGATTACGCGTATTCCTGACTCTTAGTCAGGGGATAAAATACTTCGCCACATCATAATCTGTAACTTGGAACTATAGTGGTAAATTTTAGTACCATCCTTTTGTTAACAAATTAGTAACCACTCCATATGAGGGTGAACATATAATCATTTCATAAAATAGTGTTAGGGACATGCCATGTTTGAATATAAATTCATGAACAATTAAAGTAAACGCGTGATGTAAATGCATGTTCGGATAGGATTCAATCCGCATCACCTCACTGTAGTAGGAACAGAAGCGAAGATTGATGTGAATAAATTGCTTGAATAATAGCAGTCCTTGACAAAATATATCACAGCGACTACTATCCTCATCTGCTGTACGCAGTGGGGGAAAACAATGTATGTTTTAGTTATGGATTAACCCCTGAGAAAATCCAAAAACAAAGGCTCCCTGCATCAGCATTATGATTAATTATTATGTAGGATTATCATGTACTTGATATCAGAAAAATGGACATGTATGTTTTTTTTTTTCTGGTATGAGAATTTTCCCTGTTCGGATTGTTACTTTTTACTGTGGGAATATACATTTTAATGTTGCACCTTGGGATTAGAGGATGTTGATGTAAGAATCCATTGTGCACGACAGTACTTAAAAAGCCAATGTTGAATAGCCTTGGGAAGGACGCGGCATTAGAAACCACATAGATCCTGTATAGGCTATTCTCTTCAAGTAATGAGAGAGACAATATCAACATGTTGGATGGACAGAATGACTTCACTCCTCTAATAGTCCCAGTAACAACAGAATAAAATAAAGTGAGAAAATACCTTACTCACTATTAAGAGTCAGAATGGCTCTACTCAGCAATGAGGGACAGTGGAACATGGACACCCACTCCTTTCCCCTTCTCCCCTTGTTTTGTATTTTTGTTTGTAATTGTCTTGTGAAAGTTAACACATCACAGTAGGTTAATGCTAGTGTTGTATTCTTGTCATCCCTTTTCTATAGAAGAGAAGCAGGTGGTGGTTGAATGTGGTGGGACTATATCACTAAACCTGGATCCTGGGTCAACAGCCAGAAAGTGAATGTCCTAACCATAGTCTGCATCTAGAAATACCCATGGACTGCTGCGCTCAATAGCTCCATAGCGAGCAACAGATAAATTAGAAGACAACTGACTGGGTGAGTGATTAAGTCCTATTTTAGTAGGAATATCCAGGATGGACTTCAAGATCTAATAATCTACAAAGATGAAGATCATCAGAGTACTGACAACAGTGTATCGTTTGCGTTACTTCTGAGAAGTATCACCTATGGCCTCAGTCATTCAACTAAGTCAGTGAAACTGGGACAATCCTTCTTCAAGTTACTAAACTAACAACAGTGAGTAACCTTCAACTGTTGGTTGGATTACCAAGTTAATATCCACAATGGATAAGTCTTCGAAAGAACATCTCAAAGCTGCAACAGTCAAACATAAGGTTCCAGCCATGCAACACCAAGTTCTAGCTATGAACACCCACTCAAACAAATGGGAAGAAGACATTGAACCAATACAACCAAGGTACCAACTGAAAACCATACCTACACCAGATTACCTCAAGGTTCCCAAACCTGAATACATAAAAAGACCATATGAAAGCAGCTAGCGGAGTAAATACCTCTACACCTGCAACCACAGGAATCACCTGATGGCTTGCAACCCTGGATATGTGGTGGAGTCAATATCCGTCAGTTCCATGCCTGCAGCAGAATCCTGGAATTAATTCCAGATGAACCAAATGAATAACAAGCAGAATTGTATGTCTACACTGAAAGTAAATAATGAATCAGAACTCTGTGCTGGTCCCATGTCAGCCTAAATGCCAATAACGGTGGAATAGGTTATAGACTGATGACTAGGTGGGTGAAAAATCTGTGGGAACAAAATTGAGATTCGGATATTATAAGCCGAGACGCTGAAAGGTAGGCATCCTTTTCATCGGATATGGTGATATAGGGAAGAACCTTAGTCCAAGACTCAAGATGCATCTCCTGAAGGTATGACCAACCCAGGCCTCAATTTCACACTGACACCGAGCCGTTCGCAAAGAAGATTCTTGAATTCAGCTCCACGGAGGAGATATGTGGTGAATTTATTTCCTAAGGATTATAAGTAGTTCCGCAACCAACTTCAGTGGACATTAAACATGACTGTGAGTATTTATTGCTGTCACGGATAAATATGGACATTAACTGCTTTGCACTGGAGAAGAATACCCATCCGCAATGCCTAAATGAACACTATAATTAATTAATTTAATTATTAGTATCAACTGTTTTCATGTGTGTTTTTTTTTTCTTCTATGACATATAAAGAGTGTTAGTGTGTAATGAGGTATAACCAATGATGGTTAAGGTAAATAGTCAACTCATTATTTTTAAATATGATAATTGTACATGGTGTCAGAAACAAAAATATATATGTTGGGTTTCTGCACCTAGACCAATGTGATTTTATCTAGGTACAATGAGTCGAGTAAGCAGAACCAATTTGTGGTTGTTGTGTTGTTTGTAATAACCTGGTTTTTTTTCTGGTGTCACTGGGTACTATGTTGTAATACTGCATATCATTCCCATGCCTGTCTGAAAATGCATAGTGTTTATTACACATCTATATATGTAATTGCAGATCTTGAGTTAATACCTGAACTGTTTGTCCAAAAGTGTTGTGTACATCAAGTAAATGTGGTGTCCAACAAGTGGTTGTTTATATGTTGTGAGCAATCAATATCCTTCTAGCACCATAGAAAATTGTAAAGGGTGATGAAGTGGGAAGGGAAACCTACACACAAAGGCCAAGGTTTCAAGGATTGAACTCTTTTCTCCTGGGATTTGTGGTAAATATCCCTGATCACCCTGCATTCTAACCAGTGACCAGAGAATCAATAAAACCCCCTAGACATTTTAACGAATTATTCTCAGGAATTAAAATCCACATCCCACATGTGTGGGCAACGCCCGTGAATTAAAACTCATGGTAAACATCACAATTGGTGTATTATTGTGGGTATATGAATTAAGGGAAAACCTCTCGCAGGTAAACCAAGTCACTTCAGAATGTTATAGTGTTAGTAACAGACCTAATCACTCATTAGTATGAGCTGAGTTAAGTTTTATGTGAACCCATAATGGCTCAGATAAAGATAGTTTTTTTTGGTACAAAACTGTTCACAGGTAATATCTTGATTCTGGCAGATGCATCAGGTAGTTGGTTGTTGGATATGAGATTTTTTTTAAACTCATATTTTATATCTTATTGATGGGAAACTAAGTCCAGTAATGAACCTCCAGTAGTAAGGTCTCTGGGATGGTAAACTCACATAAGATAGGTAATTCAGTGAATGTTTAGAATTCATAATCATTCCCATTTGATGTTTGAGGTATGGTTCTGCTACTCTGATATTCTCTTTAAATAGTTTAAAAGTGGTGTAGTCATGAACACACTACTATATTATGTATCCATAAGGTTTATGTTCCTACATATGAATCATGTGTTAATTAACTATTTTGTCATTGATTATCATTGTATTTTCATGCTTGATCTGCTTGTATAATTCATGTAATATTGAAAAGTTACCAAGGCAGCAGAGAGTGATAGACAATTGTATAGATAATTAGGACAGATAAGTTAAAAATCCAATAAATTTTTTTAAAGGGAAAAATTTAATCAACAAATGATTCAGTAGGACAGTAAATAATACCTGAGAGATGAATTAAACCAGGGGAAAATAGCAGTAACTAAAGTAAATGAACTAAGGTTAAGGCCTAAACCACCACTTGCAAAAATGTAGACATAGTTAATGGAAGGGAAGGAATATTGTAAGAATTTGCAGTATTTAAGGGCACCCTAATTTAATCCTTTTTTTTCATATAACATAACATGTTCTACAACACCGGTAGTAAAGTAAAGTGAATAAATGATGGATACTTAGGAAGAAAAGCCATACCGACACTTATTCAACTCCACCGGTGATATGAGTAGTATTATTAACTAACTCAGATGGCCCATATGTTAATAAATAGGGTCAACCAAAATATTCACCTGGTGATGTAAGTGAAACTGATCAACTCACTTACTGACCCAACAGAATATAAGGTATTTCTTTAAATTATCCACCCCGATTCCATTATTGATGGTAGCGGAAACAGACCGTATAGGCATGTAGGAGGTATAATTAAAGAATTAACTAATAAATTGGAATTTCCAGTTTAATTCTCATTAAGTGAAATGTTCACAATGAGAAGTCCTCATCAAAAAGAGGAGTGAAACAACTTTTTAGTTAAGCGATTAGCTTACGTAAAGTTATTTCAATAATTGCCTAACTAACATTCATATTCTCATAAGGGAAGAATTAAATAGGGCACAATAAGTGGTACAATAGAGGCGCGCGACTCAATTGTATTTTCTTAAAACTAACCGAGTAACGAAATTCTAGATAATGATCGAAGCCTACTAATAAGTAGGGGAATCAGAAATCATCGCAAGGCGAAACAGATTTCTACATCTCAGTTCTGATTTGGATGTTATGCCAGCATTAAATATGTGAAAGCAGATCCAGACTAACAGAGATTAGCTTAATTAACTGATACGAATCAGTAAAAGCAACAATTAAATAAACAACTCTTGAAATAGATGCTGTTTATAAATAGGTCGAACCCCTTGACGTAAAGACAGAGGAAACGCCTAAAACTTATACAGTGAACCCATGCTAGAAAAATGGAATATAGCTGTGTAAAATCCAAGCAAATTGGAGCATATAGCTGAAGAATTGCTTGATATTTACTAGATTAGGAATTTCAATCAGGAATCCAGCTAGTAAATTATATAACAGTTCAAAGATAGACCTTAGTCAATCTAAATAAATCCAGAGTTTCCACGTATTAAACGGATGAAAACAAAACTGGAGAGAAACATTAAGAGTACCTTACCTGTTATCTTGAGGACACAACTCAGGAGACACCAGTATGAGAGGGGTATACAGACGTAATAGTAATTTTACAAAGACTAGTAATCCACATCCATAGCGGGAAAGTGAACCAGCCACTTGATTGTCTGGAAGACTATCACAGGAACCATAAAAGGGGCTTTTAACTTCTCACTGAACTGATTATATATGGTAGGAGACAATACGTCTGAACCACCATAACAATGTATGTTGCTAAGTTGAATATAGTCTAAAACCTGGAGGGAGGCAGACGACGATCAATGTACGCCAAGCAACGCAAAATTGCTCGTAATTCAACACCAAAGCAACAAATACAGAGTGAAACTCAAACACATCAGCTTAGAATTACTAAAGGATTCTAGCGTAAAATAGATCTAGGTTAGGAGGAAAAGCAGAGAGAGTAAGCTAAGAATTAACTCAGTCTGATAGATTCATGTTCCCCGGAATAGTCGGTTCAGAACGGAAATCTAGAAAAGTTGGACCTTGTTTACATGTTAGACGAGATTCTCCGGGTAAACCCGCAAGAGAAAGGGACACCACTCTAATCAGTAGTTATCAAAACTGATCGGAAAATCCCATACTTGACTAATAACCAAAACACAGGATGTGTTGGATGAAAATGTATGCAACAGGAACCATCTTTAGTTAGCTTCCTTTAAATATCAGATCTATAGTTAAAACAAACGTCTAACTTACAGGGAGACAGGCGAGTTTAATATGCTATCAGTAGACGCAGAATTAACCGTCGGTTTTAACATAATCTCAAGATTAATAATCTAACGAGAGGAATCAAGCTGGTATATATCCCAACTAGTCATGCTTAAGTTAGCAGTGGTTACACGTAGACCATAAATGAACTACAAGGAGAGAAGAGACTTTCTGCTGGGAAAAGAATCTGAGGGGAGTGGACGCACATAACCTAGAATCAGCTAAATGCAGATGTTAGGTTTCTTAATAACCCATGTAGAAGTACTCAGGACTTTCTCCAGTTCTTAACGCCAGACTACAAATATTGGGAAAAGAAATTCAGCAAATGATCTCATATGAACAGTATCATCAGGCTATTGCAAGCTTAATGATGATATTTCAATTGCTTCAAAAAGTCGGTTTGATGCAGACAAACTAGTACATGAAAGTAACAAATTATCAGATAACCACTCATATTTCAAACAATAGCTGACAACAGTGGAGAGGGTACTACACTTTTTCAGTAAAAGGGAAGTAAGCCTTTAAGGTTATGCCAGTTGTCGTGACTAGAAGAAATGGGCGTGGCTCTGGTAGATTTTAATATAGGAAAGAAATGTAGTAGTAAAGTAATAAGGGATGGATACTAGGTGAATCAATGTAAAGACGGAAATTGTAGAGTACTACTTGACCATGTAATTTCTGAAATAAATAAATGTCTTAAATGGGGGAGGCGTGTAATATAATAAAAACGTCCCTACCCTTTCCTAAGCATTGACTCCCTTAAAAATAAACAAACCCTTTCAATTACTGTTTAAGTAACTTAATGTAGGAGAAAATAAAACAGCGATAGACTGACCGTGGCAGCTTAATCTATTCGGCTTTAATTTTTTCACGTACCTGGCAAGACCGGGACTGATGGGAAAACAAAGGACTAAAGTAGCCATTTTGAGTGCAGACAATCAAAGGAAACAGACGTGTGTTCCCCGGGTGGGGTTTCTTTCCCCGTGTGGGGAAAAGTATTTTGCCTTTTAAAATCATCATTCTCTGCAAGCCAATTGGTATGTTATCTACATTATTAAGATATATTTATGTATTACATAGACCAGTATGTTTAATTAAGAATTAGTTACAATTCTCTTAAACCAGGCTGGATGATGTTTACTAAGGAAACACATGTGGGCGCCACGCGGTAATTTTTTCCTATGTCTTACACATTCAAATCCATATGTTATTATCTTTCATAGGCATTATGAACTTATATCTAACTAATAGTGTTTATAACCTATGAATATTATGTGAACTGTAGTACACATAAAGTATCAACTCTCATGTCTGAAACACATTCTTGAGATTTTCTCAATGTAGGAGCAGACCCCTGATTCATACTTCATAGTAAAGAACTAGTGTCTGTCAATTTCATATTCCTATGTTAAAACTTCTAGGCACTGTGAACAATATCTCACTATTTATGCTTAGAAATCTGCAAATAATCTATGTACTATAGAAAGGTGTTTTATCCCTGCGGGGACATACAAATGATTACGCGTATTCCTGACTCTTAGTCAGGGGATAAAATACTTCGCCACATCATAATCTGTAACTTGGAACTATAGTGTTAAATTTTAGTACCATCCTTTTGTTAACAGATTAGTAACCACTCCATATGAGGGTGAACATATAATCATTTCATAAAATAGTGTTAGGGACATGCCATGTTTGAATATAAATTCATGAACAATTAAAGTAAACGCGTGATGTAAATGCATGTTCGGATAGGATTCAATCCGCATCACCTCACTGTAGTAGGAACAGAAGCGAAGATTGATGTGAATAAATTGCTTGAATAATAGCAGTCCTTGACAAAATATATCACAGCGACTACTATCCTCATCTGCTGTACGCAGTGGGGGAAAACAATGTATGTTTTAGTTATAGATTAACCCCTGAGAAAATCCAAAAACAAAGGCTCCCTGCATCAGCATTATGATTAATTATTATGTAGGATTATCATGTACTTGATATCAGAAAAATGGACATGTATGTTGTTTTTTTCTGGTATGAGAATTTTCCCTGTTCGGATTGTTACTTTTTACTGTGGGAATATACATTTTAATGTTGCACCTTGGGATTAGAGGATGTTGATGTAAGAATCCTTGTGCACGACAGTACTTAAAAAGCCAATGTTGAATAGCCTTGGGAAGACGCGGCATTAGAAACCACAGAGATCCTGTATAGGCTATTCTCTTCAAGAATGAGAGAGACAATATCAACATGTTGGATGGACAGAATGACTTCACTCCTCTAATAGTCCCAGTAACAACAGAATAAAATAAAGTGAGAAAATACCTTACTCACTATTAAGAGTCAGAATGGCTCTACTCAGCAATGAGGGACAGTGGAACATGGACACCCACTCCTTTCCCCTTCTCCCCTTGTTTTGTATTTTTGTTTGTAATTGTCTTGTGAAAGTTAACACATCACAGTAGGTTAATGCTAGTGTTGTATTCTTGTCATCCCTTTTCTATAGAAGAGAAGCAGGTGGTGGTTGAATGTGGTGGGACTATATCACAAAACCTGGATCCTGGGTCAACAGCCAGAAAGTGAATGTCCTAACCATAGTCTGCATCTAGAAATACCCATGGACTGCTGCGCTCAATAGCTCCATAGCGAGCAACAGATAAATTAGAAGACAACTGACTGGGTGGGTGATTAAGTCCTATTTTAGTAGGAATATCCAGGATGGACTTCAAGATCTAATAATCTACAAAGATGAAGATCATCAGAGTACTGACAACAGTGTATCGTTTGCGTTACTTCTGAGAAGTATCACCTATGGCCTCATCATTCAACCAAGTCAGTGAAACTGGGACAATCCTTCTTCAAGTTACTAAAACTAACAACAGTGAGTAACCTTCAACTGTTGGTTGGATTACCAAGTTAATATCCACAATGGATAAGTCTTCGAAAGAACATCTCAAAGCTGCAACAGTCAAACATAAGGTTCCAGCCATGCAACACCAAGTTCTAGCTATGAACACCCACTCAAACAAATGGGAAGAAGACATTGAACCAATACAACCAAGGTACCAACTGAAAACCATACCTACACCAGATTACCTCAAGGTTCCCAAACCTGAATACATAAAAAGACCATATGAAAGCAGCTAGCGGAGTAAATACCTCTACGCCTGCAACCACAGGAATCACCTGAATCACCCTTGCAACCCTGGATATGTGGTGGAGTCAATATCCTTCAGTTCCATGCCTGCAGCAGAATCCTGGAATTAATTCCAGATGAACCAAATGAATAACAAGCAGAATTGTATGTCTACACTGAAAGTAAATAATGAATCAGAACTTTGTGCTGGTCCCATGTCAGCCTAAATGCCAATAACGGTGGAATAGGTTATAGACTGATGACTAGGTGGGTGAAAAATCTGTGGGAACAAAATTGAGATTCGGGTATTATAAGCCGAGACGCTGAAAGGTAGGCATTCTTTTCATCGGATATGGTGATATAGGGAAGAACCTTAGTCCAAGACTCAAGATGCATCTCCTAAAGGTATGACCAACCCAGGCCTCAATTTCACACTGACACCGAGCCGTTCGCAAAGAAGATTCTTGAATTCAGCTCCACGGAGGAGATATGTGGTGAATTTATTTCCTAAGGATTATAAGTAGTTCCGCAACCAACTTCAGTGGACATTAAACATGACTGTGAGTATTTATTGCTGTCACGGATAAATATGGACATTAACTGCTTTGCACTGGAGAAGAATACCCATCCACAATGCCTAAATGAACACTATAATTAATTAATTTAATTATTAGTATCAACTGTTTTCATGTGTGTGTTTTTTTCTTCTATGACATATAAAGAGTGTTAGTGTGTAATGAGGTATAACCAATGATGGTTAAGGTAAATAGTCAACTCATTATTTTTAAATATGATAATTGTACATGGTGTCAGAAACAAAAATATATATGTTGGGTTTCTGCACCTAGACCAATGTGATTTTATCTAGGTACAATGAGTCGAGTAAGCAGAACCAATTTGTGGTTGTTGTGTTGTTTGTAATAACCTGGTTTTTTTCTGGTGTCACTGGGTACTATGTTGTAATACTGCATATCATTCCCATGCCTGTCTGAAAATGCATAGTGTTTATTACACATCTATATATGTAATTGCAGATCTTGAGTTAATACCTGAACTGTTTGTCCAAAAGTGTTGTGTACATCAAGTAAATGTGGTGTCCAACAAGTGGTTGTTTATATGTTGTGAGCAATCAATATCCTTCTAGCACCATAGAAAATTGTAAAGGGTGATGAAGTGGGAAGGGAAACCTACACACAAAGGCCAAGGTTTCAAGGATTGAACTCTTTTCTCCTGGGATTTGTGGTAAATATCCCTGATCACCCTGCATTCTAACCAGTGACCAGAGAATCAATAAAACCCCCTAGACATTTTAACGAATTATTCTCAGGAATTAAAATCCACATCCCACAGAGGGATAATTGGGATATTCCAGTGGGTGTCCCTGGTGGGCGGGGTTCCGCATTCTGTTTGTTGATTTTTTTTTCTTGTCTTGGCCTGATGATAACCAATCTGTTGAGTCATCTGTCCCTGACAGAGTTAGGTTCATTGTATTTTGCTGAGCAAGGGCCAATGGCCACGATCATCTAATAGAGATCAGTGACGGGGAGGCTATCACCAGTTGTATGATCTATTTTACAGGTTCCCTCTGGTCGGGATGAAGCACACAGAATCATTGAAAAATCCGATCCCGGATAAATTATGATGCAGAAAGATTGGCCAGCAACCTTCTAAATGGGTCTATGCTAGAAGAAGCTGATAAACATTGCTCAGTGGAGCTGAATGGTAGAAGTATCCTACAGGATAAGTACCGAATGAGTTGTAGGTCATACCAGTCTTTAACACACCAGTAGTGATGGATGTTCAGTCCACGTATGACGAGAACAGTAGCGACTGATGTTCACATTGGAGGAAAGATAACATTTAAGTGTAGTTGTTCCACGTATCAAGGAAATCAGAACTGTCAGACAATATCTAGTAAATAAAGCAAGCCATTTTAGTCTAGATACAATGACTGTGTAAGAGTGAAAACTATAGAACATATCGCAAGAAGAAAACGTCATGTTCATAGGACAGTGTTCCATGTTTTTTTTTCACTGCGCAGGAATTATGAAGTCTGAGTTTTCTATAAACTATTAGGAACAGTTGTGTTAGGAACAATAATAGTATCTTTCACGGATTATATATTTGAATGGGATTCAGATCTCATGGTCATCAGAGCTCCTGGAGGAGGACATGTCTGGAGAGAAGGACACGACTTTGGTGAGGTCCATTGTGATGATTCTTGTGATGTCGTGTAATCCTTGCCATGATGAGTGGACTCTGAACATGAACTCTGTGGTCTGACCTATACATTTACATTAGAATACACGACACACATTTTCTTCACATACACGTCTCATATACGTTACACTTTTCTTTTAATAAATTAATCTTTATTAATATTTTGGAAGCAAGAGTTGTTGAATATGTTGCGTTGGGGAAGTATGAGAGGGGGCATAGTGCGACAGTGAGAGAGAGAGTGAGAGGAAAGGGTGTCCACGGACTGATGGAGTGTGTTGGACGGAAGCTGGTGGATTCTCCAGGATATTGATAGGGAAGAAAAATTATGTGGGTGTTGACTCCCCTCACTCCAGGGACGACACTTTAAAGGAAGACACGACACACACACTCATAAATTATAGACATAAGCCTTGGCTGCATTACATAAAATGAACACAAACACATCCGAATTATTATTTTATTTAGAACACTAGAGGACAGGAATAAAACAAAACGAAAGGTTGATTATATAGAAAGATGACCTACAATTACACACATCTGGCTGTAATATGTGGTTGTACGGAGCCACTGTGGGCTTGCCTGCCAACAGAGTGGTCTGTGTTCGATCCCAAGCTGATCCACGGTTGTTGTTTTTTTCCGACCTGTATGGCTCTGCGGTCGACCCATCTTCATACAAATGGATACCAGACAATTTTCTGCGAAGGAAAGACGAGGATGAAAGGAAGTGTTCACCCCACCTCATTTCTCGTGACCTAGAATATGTGAAGGCCTAACACTACTACGTCTCAGCCAACCTGTCTATACTGTGCTCAGTTATGACCTGCTTGCATCCTAATATACGCCCCCCCCCCCCCGGATGGGACGTTCCATTACGGCTTTTACACATTCGCTAGTGTGTGTGTATATACGTATATGTATTTGTATATATATATATATATATATATATATATATATATATATATATATATATATATATATATATATACTAGCTGACCCGGCCCGGCTTCGCCCAGGCCCTGGAGGGGATCTATCTATCTATCAGTCTGTCTGTCTGCTTGTTTGTCTGCCTGCCTGTCTGTCTGACGGACCCGGCCCGGCTTCACCCAGTCCCTGGTGGGGAGCATCTCATTTAATTCATATAAGTAGTCATATAAGCTCTCCCGTTCCCGACTATCTGTCTGTCTGACCCGGCTTCACCCAGTCCCTTGTGGGGAGCATCTCATTTAATTCATATACGTAGTCATATAAGCTCTCTCATTCCCGACTATCTGTTTGTCTGTCTATCTGTCTGTCCCGGCCCGGCTTCACCCAGTCCCTGGTGGGGAGCATCTCATTTAATTCATATACGTAGTCATATAAGCTCTCCCGTTCCCGACTGTCTGTCTGTCTGACCCGGCCCGGCTTCACCCAGTCCCTGGTGGGGAGCATGTCATTTAATTAATTCATATAAGTAGTCAAATAAGCTTCCGTTCCCGACTATCTGTCTGTCTGTCTATCTATCTGACCCGGCGTGGTTTCGCCCAGCTCCTGGCGCACAGTAGCTTAAAAGAATGTCCTTCCACACACCATTCATTATTTTTAATAAAACTGTTTTTAATCACCGACATGAAAGTTGATAAGTTCTTTAAGCAGAAAAAGATGGGTTACAAAGTTATGCATTATGCATTATTTTTATGCAAACTTTGAAAATGCCTTAAAGATTATATCATTATTTATTATAACTCATATGCCTAAAAATAACTATAGACAAAGAGTTTAACAATAGTGCAAGTAAGTCCAACAATATGACTATAAAGTATATAGAAATGTTATTAAAAGTTATGTCCCTTGAAATACCTTTTCTAGAGTGAAGTCCCCCTGCTATATAGACATTATATAATGAAAATGAAAAAGTAAATGTTATTAAATAAGTAGAAGATTTTACACTATGAAACTATTATAGTCGGTTGCACAGGAATGAAAGGAAGACGTGTAGAAAATTTCATCTCAATCGGATGTACCGTTATCGAACTCATCCAATACAAACATAACCACAAACAAAGTCAGTCACATACACTCTGTTTTATAGATATAGATATATATGATCAATCAATGAAAATAGTATATAGGTATAATCAATACTCAAGGTTAATAATTGTACATTACTAATCGTTATGAAGATGATGGCACACGATCAATATAACTTTTGTTTAAAAGATATGATTACATAATCTACACACAATGAAATAACAAAGTATAATGTAAAAGCTAAATATCCATTGTCCAGATAATACGAAAAATGATTTACATTTTATATCCGAGGTATAACTCAGGATGGTTGAAGATGATATCATTGGCACTACTACTGCTTCTGTTGCTGCTACTACTATAACTACTACTACAACAAGAACAAGAACAACTACTACTACTACTACTACTACTACTACTACTACTACTACTACTACTACTACTACTACTACTACTACTACTACTACTACTACTACTACTACTACATTAGAGTGGCTCCAGTAGTTGAGACAAGTCCAGATAAATTTGCTATTAAAGGCTAGGAGTTATGTGTTTAAGTCAGAATATGTTTGGCGGGAAAACGTCTACAAAACGGGTTGTTTCGTTTCGTTTTGTCTTGGTCATATTTTAAACATCCCGGTCGCCAATATGGCGGTTAGGCATTGAACCGTTAAGGCCTGTGGCGTGTTTATGCTTGTAGCTACGGTTTGCAATCGCATTTTCCTCATGTTAGACTGGTAGTACATGGTTCCGTCGCCCTGCTACTGAGTGAGTGCGTGGGCGACACTGTGAGCTGTGAAATTCGCGTGGAATGCTTTTACATCTGTCCTGTACAGTGACCTGCATGTTCGGAACAATGACTACCGGCTGTTGCTGAATTGACTGATTTGCCTTTTCGGTTCACGAGTGCATTTTTCAGGAGACTCCTGGGAGTCGGCGCTGAAGCTAGCGGAGTTCGTGCTTTATGCGACACTTTCGGCGGGTCGCCCTGCGGTTAAAGACCGAGCCATGTGAGAAAACCCTGGTGACTGCCGAGTCCATCGACGATGAACTGTGGTTTTCGTGGATGACTTTTGTTGGCATTCTGGCGGCGGCATTATGCACAGTGTACCTGTGCGGGTTGTTGGATTGCCGAGACTCCTGTCTATTCCACTTTCACATTGGACAGTGGGGAGCATTTTGTGTGATATTCACTGGCACAGGAATGGAGCTTAATGGGGACGACCCGTTGCCGTGAAGTTTGAACCTCGACTAACCTAACCTAACCTTAAACATCCCCTTCTTCTTCTTCAGCTTTCCGAGCCATTGAGGTTCTTTGCTGCAAATACAATCCGTCTCCATTCGTCTCTCTGGTGGACCTTCTCTTGCCAGTCGTTGATTCCAAGTGCTTGTAGGTCTGTACATGTATTATCTCTCCACCGTCTTCTTGGTCTACCTCGGGGTCTACGGTCATTTATTTCCAGAGTGTAAGCGAGTTTTGTTTCCCTATTATCTTCCATTCTTTCTATATGAGTATATGCCCCAGCCTATTAGCCTTCATGATACCAGTGATTAGCGGGGACTTAAACAGATCATAAATGTCTTTGTTACTTCTTCTTTTCCACTCTCCACTTTGTGTATCCCTAATGGGTCCAAAGATGCGTCTTAAAATTTTGTTCTCCCCTTACCGCCACTTATATTGCCAATATAGTTTTTGAAAGCATTAAAACCTTTAACCCATAATCATTAACTATACGTCATAACTCCGAGAAAATCCGGCGTCAAATCCTCAAGTTCTAAAGAGTTAAGTAAAATATATGAATCAAATTCAATTCCAAGCCACGTCTGGTAATCTGTGCGTTGACCTGTAGTGGAATTTTTAGCTGTAAGTCAAGCTGAAGAAATCTGGTCCTCAAATCGATGGCCAGAAAAGTCTCTGTAAATAAAAGGGCAATGAAGCACACACACATAGAGTGTAAGAAATCTGGTATGAGAAAAGCTCACCGCAAAACTGAATGTAAAGCATTAAATCACTCTAATAAATTGTGCACATAAAAGGTGTATATAAATGTAAAACACAACATAGAAAGTTATGTACAAAGTAAATTCATAATTTTCACGTCTAAATTAACACACGCACGCACGCACACACACACACTGTCTACATTTGTTACATTTCTCAGTCATCAGTTTGTTGTATACATTATAGCTAATTGCAGCCTAGCCATTTCTTAACTTCCATCTTGTTTTTCTCTTTCTTTCTGTTGTTTAATGTTTCGTCATAAATTAAAAAAAAAATATGAAAGTACATGTAAAAAAATAATTTTAAACTATAAATACACACACAAACACAATTCCCATCATTTATCTAATACGCCACACCATAAAGGGTTATATATATATATATATATATATATATATATATATATATATATATATATATATATATATATATATATATATATATTCTCACAATTATAGAAGTATTGGATAGATCGAGTGGTGTGACGGTTTGTTCCATGCTCAGTCTTTGTAGACTTAGATGGATCGGACACATTAGGAGGATGGATGACGGTAGAATACCAAAGGACATCATTTTTAGTGAATTACAGATGGGTAAGTGATCTAGGGGTCGGCCTCTACTACGATACAAAGATGTATGTAAACGGGACATGATTGATACAGGCACTGATCTTGCACCTAGGGAACAAGTCGCAGTTGACTGCGTTGCAAGGAGAGAAAAGATCAGAAATGGAATAAAGACACAAGAGAAAATGATTGCAGATAGGTCACACACTGAGCGTGTGAAATATCAGATGCTGCGTGATGGTGGAAATTATCATGTGTTCACACGCATCCATTGTTGACGAATATTCATAGCGCGAATGGGTCTGATCAGTCACATTCGCTACCGCTATCGGGTGCAGTTAACATGCTTTTTTTTAAAAGCACAATGTAACAAATTATCGTCTGTCAAGACAGCAAGATGCCAGTATACATTATGTATATTTTTAAAGTAAAAAATAAAGACCTTTTTATGCCTTGTCGGGTATTAGATATATAGTGCGAATGATGGCACACAAACACATTTAAAAGTAATTCTTGCAAACTATCTTATATAATGTGAAAATCAATATTTATCTCAATACATCATCACAGGTTGTCAGCCCGGTGGGCTGTCGACTCCACCGTTTCACCTGTGGAGTCACCCTCCCCCTCCCCCCGTCGTTTCCTAATCTGGACTGTGTAGTGGTGGAGAAGCTTGCTTGTTCTAAGTGACTGCTACAGGCTGTGCTGAGTTGCGCAACTAATGGTAGAGTCTCATATCTTAAGTCATGTCAAGGGATATGACACTTGAATACCAGGAGCCCAAACATGAAGTCATCATTGCAGTTATTTCCATTTTTGGGAATTGAATATCAACTGCCCGTACGTAAAGTCAATGTAGTTTTTTTTTTTATTTTACTTTCAGGAAGTGAATGCCAAATACACATACATATAAAGTCATTATTGCAGTTATTTCCCTTTAAATGAATACCAATCAAATGTAGACAAAATTAGTTATTTCCCTTTCAGGAAGTGAATACTAACTGCACATATATATAAAGTCATTATTGTAGTTACTTCCCTTCCAATGACTACCAACTACACATTCACTTCTTCAAGTCTTCATTGTAGTTATTTCCCTTTCAGTGAATGAATACCAGCCGCACACACATGAAGTCACGATTGTAGCTATTTCCAGTTCAGGAAGTTAATACCAACTGTATATACATGAAGTCACCATTGTAGTTGTTTCCCTGAATACCAATTGCACATAGAGGAATTCATTGTGGTTATTTCCATTTCGGAGAGTGAATACCAACTACACATAGAGGAAATCATTGTAGTTATTAGTTACTTTCCTTTCAGAGAGTGAATACCACGTGAACATAGATGAAATCACCATTATAGTTAATTCCATTTCAGGGAATGACTCTGAGAAAATCCTGTGACAAATTAGTTTTTGTCTCGATTATATTTTAAACATCCCTTTTCAACCACTGATATTGTCAATATAAATTTTGAAATCATGAAAATCTTTAACAGTAAGTAAAAATACAACACAGAAAGCAATGATTAATTTGCGTACAAAGTGAATTCATAATTCTCACTTCTAAAATTCAAATATATGTATATTATATTGTATACGTTCGTTAAATTCCTTACTCATCAGTTTCTAATATATCTTATTCCAGCCTAGCAATTTCTTTACTTCCATCTTTTTTTTTTTTTTGGTTTAACATTTCACCACCATCTTCCACTTTTGCCTTCTCGCGTAATGGGGAGAAATAGTTGACATTTTTAGCGCCGGATGGGTAGCACTGGATAGTGTCATTTCGTGTGATTGTACAATGTCTTTGATGTCTTCAATCCATTTCCTTCTCGGGCGTCCTCTTTCTCTGTATTATATCTTCTTTGAGGTAGCGCTACTGCTGGTAGTTGATGGTGTTTTATTCTAAATAGAGATGGCCAAATCATTTGATATCTTGTTTGTGACAGAAAGTGTTGATTTCACTATCCGTCTGGCAACATCATATCTTACTCGGTTTCGGATAGTTAAGTTGGCAGCTCTTCTCAAGCATCTCCTCTCGCATTTGTTGATTTTGCATATGTGCAATTTTGATAATGTCCTAGTTTTACATTAATAGAATAGGGTTGGTATGAATATGCTATTTATTATCTGTCGTAACACGGACATGGGTATGTTAGGAAGTTACAGTATGGTTTATAGTTGATATATAAGTGCACTTGCTTTTTAGCATCTGATTTTAATTTCTCTGCCTATTCTACTATCTTGTATAATCATATTTCCTAGATATTTAAATCCCCCCCCCCCCTTCAGAGGTGTACTATTTATCAGTATATTTAGTGGACCAAGAGATCTGCCAACGTGCATTACTTCAGTTTTGGTTGTATTTATATTCATATTATATCTGCTGCATGTTGAACTCAGCTTAATTCTATGATTTTGTAGCCCATCCTCATTGCTGTAAAAAAAAGGCATGGTTTCGTCGATAATTGAAAACAAAAATGTGAAAGCACATTGAAATAAAATAATTACATACACACACACACACGCACACATTCTCTCTATCTCTCTCTCTCTCTCCCTCTCTCTCTCTCTCTCTCTCTCTCTCTCTCTCTCTCTCTCTCTCTCTCTCTCTCTCTCTCTCTCTCTCTCTCTCTCAAAAGTAATTCTTACAAAATACAGTTGTATATATCAAGAAATTCTTAAAAATTACAATTTAACAACATTATATGGTTTCGTCGATAATATAAAACCAAAAAATATCACGTACGCACGTGTTTGTAAAGTCTCACTACACTTTGTATGTAGAATAACTGTTTGTTGGAGAGTATGTGTTCCGTTTGCAAGACGGGAAAACATACTCTAAAGCAAACATATGTTCTATATACAAAATGCAGCCTTTACAAACACCCTGTATAAAGTAAAACTTAAAGGATTTTTGAGGTGTACTGGATATACAGCGTGAATGGTGTCACACACACGCACGCACGCACACACACGCACGCACGCACACACACACTCTCACACTTACAAGTAATTCTCACAATCGGCATTCACCATTGTAATTTTTACATTATGTCATCATTGTACTAGTTATTTCCCTTTCAGGGAGTGAATAGCAGCTGCACAAACAAGAAACCACCATTGTAGTTATTTCCCATTCAGTAACTACACTTGCATTGATGGTTCCTGCGACAATATATGCTTCATAAAGAGGCAACTTGTTCCCATTGCAGCATGAAGGGACCAATCATAGGGAATCATAATTATAATCAGTTATGTGCTTATGTACAACATAAACCCTCAGCCAAACATATAACTACATTATTTTCAGTTGATATCCATTTTGTATATACAAGCGCCTTATTTCGATTCAGACCTATAGAGAACTAAACGTAATCAAACCCAGTTCTTGTGAGTACCGAATAAGATAAAAACAAGTCCTTGTGAGCACTCGAGGCGGACACCATACCTCGAGACCACGCTAAATAAGATAAACATCAGTCCTTGTGAGGACTAAACAATCAAAATCAGTCCTTATGAGGACTAATCATCAAAGCCAGTCCTTGTGTGGACTAAACAAGATACACATCAGTCATCGTGTGGACTAAATAAGTTAAACAACAGTCATTGTGCTGACTAAGTAAGTTAAACATCAGTCATTGTGCGGACTAAATAACATAAACATCAGTCATTGTGTGGACTAAATAATATAAACATCAGTCATTGTGTGGACTAAATAATATAAACATCAGTCATTGTGTGGACTAAATAAGTTAAAAAGAAGTCCCTGTGAGAACTAAACGATTAAAACCAGTCCTTATGAGGACTAACCACCAAAGCCAGTCCTTGTGTGGACTAAATGAGATAAAAAGAAGTCCTTGTCAGGACTAAACAATAAAAACCAGTCCCTGTGAGGACTAAACAATTAAAAACCAGTCCTTGTGCGGACTACATAAGATCAGAATCAGTCCTTGTGAGGACTACATAAGATCAGAATCAGCCTTGTGAGGACTAAGTGCGATCAAGACCAGTCCTTCCCAGGACTATCTCAAGCAAGCGTCAATCAAACCGGACACAAAAGGAGAGGTACACAAATCTCTCCATATAGAAACCAGTCCTCCTAAGACATCGTCAAAGAAGATATCACCGTTTATGTCCTGACAAAACCCAGTCCTTGTCAGGACCAACTAGAGAAAGCGACGAACAACTGGGAGGAAACTGAATTCGGCAGGTCCTCCTCAGGACTTGTCCTCATCACGACAAACTCAACGCAAAAAAATGCTAATTAGTCGAGAGAACGAACGAACAAACTTAATTTTCAAAGAGTTAAGAATTGGGCACGTAGGCCCGTCTAACATTCCGCCCTTCTATCACTCTCATACATTATGTCATCCACACATCATACGAGGCAAACCGAGAACAACAATATAACATATATGAATTTTAAAGGCATGGAGAAATGCAAAACTCACTACTACATGACTCATTAAAATTAATGAATGATGTGGCAATTGTTATTAGCTATATGGAATATACTGATCTACAAAACGGGGACTAGATGTTATACTAGGGTTTCATTATTATTATACAGAGACCGAGTTTGTGCTCTGTGCGACCTTTTGGGCAGGTCCGTCCTGCACAAGGAAATTGAGTCATACGGGATACCACCCAGTGCAATGAAGTAGATCCTCTCTTTTATAAACTTTTGTTAAGCATTCTAGACTTGTAATAATTTCTTTTCAGATCTATCCCTAATAAACATCAAACATGTCGCTACTGCCCACATCAAGGCAACAAAGGTGCCACACATAAAATCAAGTCAACAAACTCCATCAAGCTACAGCTAGCTACTAACAGCAACCAACAAAACTGTGCTTAAGATAGAAGAAAATGCCAGCAAAGCTCTGCCACCAAATCTAGGCACAACACATGAAGCATTAATTTCTAGTTTAAAAGAACATCTTCCAAAATGTAGTTGGTATATTATTATTTAGATTTAATTTTTAATAATTGAGGAAATATGAATCATGATGAGACCTTTTAAAATAAATGTCATTCAAGTATATGCTCCAACAAGTGAATGCAGTGAAGAAAGTATACAGGAATTTTATAATGACACGGAGTCTGCTTTGAAGAACTGTAAAAGACAATCAGAAACAAATATTATAATGGGTGATTTCAACGCAAAAGTAGAACATCAATGTGTTGAATGCAGTGTATGCAACCATGGTTTGGGAGAGCGAAACGAAAGAAGATACAGACTTGTAGAATGGGCAAAAGAACAAGAAATGGTTGTAGGAAACGCCTGGTTTAAACAGCATCTTAGATTATGGACATGGAGGAGTCCAGACAGCAGGATTAAAATCCAGATAGATTACATCCTGATCAGCTAAAGGTTCCGAAATCGTTAGCAGTCGTAAAAACAGTCCCCAATGCAGACTGTTACAGTGATCACAGATTAATTACAGGCACATTGAGGGTAAAGTTAACGAAAGTCAAGTATACAACAGGAAACCCTAAATATTATTTGTGCAAATTGAAAACTGACAAAGAAATACAAGATAATTTTAACACAGAAGTAAAGAACAAATTTAATATATTGTCTAATCTAGAGATCCTGTTTCAATCAGTTGTGCTGCAGAAAAGACTATTCTAAAATTAAAGAAAGTGGGCCGTAAGACATGGATGACTGAAGAAGTTTTAGAACTAATGGAAACAATAAGACAGAACAAAAATAATCCTGCCAAATATGAAGAAATTCACAGAAAAGTAGAAAAGTCAGAATATTATGTAAGGAGGCAAAAGAAGCATGGTTCGAGAAAAACTGCATAGCAATTGAAAAACAACACAACAGTAAAACTACCTACCTAATGCACAAAAGAATTCAGGAGCTTACTAATCAAAGAACACATACATCAGCAGGCTGCCTAAAGACAAAAGATGGACAAATCATAATAGCAAAAATCAGATTTTATATGTGTGGTCAGATTAGGTGAAAAACCTTTATGATGATAACAGAGAAGAACAGTATAATATTCAAAATAATATTGAAGGACCATCAATTTTGAAGATGGAGGTTCAGAATGCTCTTAACCATATGAAATCTGGCAAGATCCCCGGTTCAGACAGCATCACAACAGAAATGATTAATGCTTTAGAAGAATATGGAATAGACAAAGTTACCAGTCTGCTGAATACATTATATGATACTGGAAATATACCTCATGAATTATGAAACTCTGTATTTATTACAATCCTAAAGAAATCAGGAGCCTTGGAATGTGGCATCGAACAATTAGTATAATGAGTCACATCATGAAGATTATGCTGCTCACGGTCGTGTTGTTTTGTGTTCGTTAACTTTTTCGCGTAGGGGATGGATTTATTCATCTCTTGCGTGTAATTGGTGTGCCAGGATGTAAAACCAGGAGTTTCTACTCAAGATCTGCGCGGGTGCTACGGAGTTCGTGCATCGAGCGAAGCCATCCTTGAGTGAATTTTCAGCAGCGTGTGTGGTTTCTCAGTCTGTGTTTACGTTTTTTTCAACATGGCGGAACAACGTGTGTTCTTCGTGCGGTCAGCAGTCAACATACCGAAGCGGCGTGGTAGCCGCGCAGGGAGAAAGAAGCAAGGTAAGCGTGGTGGTTTGAGGCGTTTTAGACTCAAGTGTCACCGTCTAGGACTCAGGAATATCCGTATTCTATATTGGAACTGTGCCAGTGTAAAACAACGGGGCTCTATTTTAGAAACCCTAGTTTACAGGAACGACATTGTAGCACTCCAGGAGACGAGACTGGGCGATCAGCTACTCCAAATTGCCGGCTTCAAATGTTTCTACAACAGACGACATCTGGGAATGGCGATTCTCGTTCGCGACAGCATGGTGGCGTCAGAGCTAGACATGTCCAGTTGGGACAGTGACGATATACAAATACAGGCGTTGAGAGTTCATTCCAGTATACCATTCTTGTTGGTTAATGTTTATGCCCGCAATGCCAGTGTGGACGCCCAGAAGTGGCAGTGCTTAAGTGGCATATTAGGCCACGAGAGAAATGTTATTTTCTGTGGTGACTTCAACGCTAAAGGCAGATCATGGGGAAACACTTCCTCCAATACACAGGGGGAGGAGCTCGAGACTGCACTGGAAACCATCGACCTGGTTTGTATCAACAGTGGCTGTGTCACCAGGACAGCAAGCCGTCCGGGCGATGAGGACAGTGCTATTGATCTGGCGCTAGTTTCACCTTCACTCACTACAGTGTGTAGATGGGGTGTCCTAGGACACCATGGCAGCGACCACCACCCTTGCAGCATACTGGTGGCGAAAGGCAGAACCAGGCAGCACAAGCTAAAGGTAAAGACGTTCCAGTATGACAGTACAGGGCAAGATGTGGTGAGTAAAATAAGACGTGACAAGCGCAGAACGTTTCAGGGCAGGAAAAAAAGCTGGGAGCAGCCACCGTGGTGGAGTTTCGAGGTGGAGAAGGCTTGGGTGGATAAGCGTAGTGCTGTAAGGAGATGGCAAAATGCCAAGAAGAACAGAGCTGGTCATCCTAGTCCCTGCTTGCACTTAGAAAGAGAGATGCACACAAAAGTAAGCTACTTCAAAAAACTGGTCAAGGTTGTTAAAAGCGAAAAATGGGCAGAGGTGTGTCAAAGAGTAAGCACAGACAAGTCACTGAAATTGTTCTGGCGACTACATAAAAGCATGAGTGGTGTAGTCAAGAATAAGAGCATTTCTGACTTCCAAGGTGCTGACCTCATCTGGCAGAGGACTGACGAGGACAAGGGCAAAGCCCTCTTTGAACGCTACCTTGAGCAGAGCAACCAGACAGACATGGGAGGCCGAAATCTGGCCAAGGAGGTCACCTCAGACAGATGCAAGGCCCAGAACACCTCGGATGAAGACACAGTGACAGTGAAAGAAATCAAGGCTGTGCTTCGACGATCAAAAAACAGTGCTCCAGGTCCTGATGGCATAAGATACGACGACATAAATAGGTGTACCGACAATGAGCTAGAGAAACTAGCAGACATGTACAACAACAGTATAGGGAGTGCTAGCATCAAGGAGGAATGGTTACACAGCTATCTGATTCCCTTGCCGAAGCCTGACAAAGACCACAAAAAAATTCAGGGATATCGAATTATAACCATGCAGAATACAATAGGCAAGCTGCTGGAGAAGGTAATTGCCAGGAAAATATCAAGCCAACTAGAGAGGCAAGGTGTTTTCCCACCCTACCCTGGGTGGGTACCGTCCAAAAAGAGAAACCTGGACCAATGCAGCAGTCTTTGCCCAGGATGTCTATGAAGGTTTCCACTCAGGCACTGAAACCGTTGCTGCAGCGATTGATCTTGAGGACGCATACAACAGAGTACCACTGGATTTTTTAATGTTTCAGCTTCTCGAACTAAACGTAAGTCCATTCCTCCTTAGTTGGATCGCTGCAGCCCTCTTCCAACGGAAAGTAGTTTTTAGATGTGGCAGTTGGACTTCGGAACCAACAACAATATATCCTGGCCTACCACAGGGATCACCATTATCTCCGGTACTGTTCAACGCCTACACAGTGAGAATCACCAGTGAGCAGATCACTGGACCTGGCAGGACATTGTCATATGCCGATGATGTTTTAGTGTATCGTCAGGGTAAGGATAGAGAGGAGGTTGCTGTGGAACTACAAACCGAACTCAATCGCATAAGTACTTGGTGTGATGAAGCTGGGGCAATGGTCAACCCAACAAAGGCAACAGTGACTTGGTTCTCGTTGAATAATCATATTGTCAACACTCCAACACCAACTGTAATGCTGTGTTCAGAGACGGTGGAAAGAACGCAGGCAATGAATTACCTGGGGATACGGTTTGATCGAAGCCTTGCTTATAATGTGCACATAGACCAGGTGATAACAAAGGCCAAGCGGGGTTTGGCAGCGATGCGGGTGATGGCGGCAGCAAACTGTGAGCAGCGCCATCTATGTCTTCTGTACGAGGGGCTGGTCATGTCTGTTTTGGAGTATGCAATGGCAATCCTGACTCTCAGCCATAAGCAGATAGAAAGGATGGAAAGGATACAGAATGAAGCTATGCGCATTATTCTTGGATGTACAAGAGATACAGCATGCAGGGCGATGCGCTACCTTCTTGATTTTCCAACCATTGAAGAGAGAATACAAGGTTGCAGGGCACGCGCCTACCTCAGAATTAACGCAAACACACAACATCCACTGCATAGTGAAATTAGGAAGGTGAAGGGCAGCAGGTTAAAAAGAGGACGGTCGTGGATGGGTCAAGCCGAAGACATTCTTCAACAGGTGTGTTCACTTGAGGACTTAGAACCTGGCGAGGAGTGGGTGCAAGTGCCAACAGACTTCTGCACATCCTTTTCAGTTTGCATCCAACTAGATAGAAAATGCAGACAAGAAAATCCGGCTGCTGTTGAGGCTGAAGTACAAGCGTTGATTTTCGAGAATTCGCTAGACGGTGACGCGGTCATCTACACAGATGGGTCGGTCGTCCGACATGTGAGAAGCTCATGGGCCTTTACAGCTCGGGCCGGAGGGAGAATTGTGAAGGAGGACTCTGGTGCTTTCACTGAAACCACAAGTAGCCTGACCATGGAAGTCATGGCAGTAAGTAAAGCAATAACATGGCTCGAGACACAGACATTCACTAGGGCTTGTTTCCTTAGCGACTCAATGAACATGATCAAGAGGATAGAGGAGGGGATCGATCCGAAGAGAATGGTTGCTGCCTCTGGAGCGGTCTCGACTGGCAAAGATTAGTTTCATCTTCGTGCCAGGGCATGCGGGAGTACAAGGAAATGAGCGGGCTGACAAGCTCGCAGGTGAGGCTACTGTGGAGGGCGGACGCGCCATGGACCAGGCCGACATCCTGAATGCTCTACGAGAAGTAAGACTTTTGCGAGAACCAAGTGATGACTGTGAATCTACAACAATGGCCAGACTGCGAGAGCAGCAAATTAAAAGAGGGGTGGCCAAACAAGAACACTACGCAGGAAGCCAAAGAAGATTGATAAACCAACACAGAACTGGCGTCGTTAGCCGCTACACGTTGCGGGATTTGCTGAGGAGGGGATCCGAGCACTTATGGACTGAATGGTTCGATGTGCAATGAGGATGATCTGTCGACTAACTAACTAACTAACTATGAAGATTATGCTAATAATTATCATGCAAAGAGTTAGGAACAAAATATAACCCGAAATAGGAGAAGAACAATGTGGGTTTGTAGAAGGCAAGGGTACAGTAAATGCTGTGTTAACTGTGTATATACCGAGAACAGTAATTGAACGTTCTATAGAAGTAAACAAAGACTGACAACTTTGCTTTATTGACAACACAAAGGTTTTCGATTAAGTGAGACATGTCGACATGATGAGGATGCTTTAAGATCTACAAATTTATGGAAAAGACCTTAGACTTGTTAAAAAAACATATATTGGAAACAATAAGCTGCCATAAGAATAATAATGAAGTATGTCAATACCAGCCTATTAAGAGAGGTGTGAGACAGGGATGTGTAATATCTAAAGATCTTTTTTCCCTGTACAGTGAAAATATTTTCAGAAATATAGAAGATATGGAAGGAATCAACATTGGGGGACGATGCGTCAATAACATGAGATATGCAGATGATACAGTCTTGATTGCAGACAATGAACAGGACCTGCAACATTTAATAGAAGTGGTTGTTGCACACAGTGAACAACTAGGGTTAGAACTGAATTGTAAGACGACAGAATATGGTCGTCACTGGGAAGAAGGAAATACCACAATGTAATAGACAAGTAAATGAGCATATTCTTAAACAAGTGAATCGGTACAATTATCTAGGAACAGTCATATCATCTTATGGGAAATGCCTTGAAGAAATTAGAAAAATTGCCATTGCGAAGGGAGCCTTTTGCAAGATGAAAAACATACTGATCAATTTAAAAAAAAGATATCAATTGAAACGAAAAAAAGAGCGTTGAAGTGCTACATAGAACCTGTACTTTTGTATGGATGTGAAGAGTGGACAATGAGCAGACAAGCTGGAAAACATCTGATGGCTGTGGAAATGTGGTTTCTGAGGAAAATGCAAAGAATACCATGGACAGACAGAAAAACCAATGAACAAGTCCTTCAAGAAACAAATGAAGATTGTAAACTGATTAGAGACATTAGACGTACACAGTCAAAAGTTTTTGGGCATGTTATAAGAAGAAATGAATTGCAGAACTTGGTGACAACTGGCAAGATCGAAGGGAAGAGACAAAGGGGGATACCGAGACGTAAATACCTGGATGGCTTGGCCACGTGGCATGGTCGAGACAGAAACACGGAGCTGATCCACGACTCTGGTGATCGAGTGAGATGGCAAAACATGACCGCCCTTCTTATCGGCATGGCACATGATGGATGGATAAAAATGGCTCCATGCTAGAGCTGTAAACAGAGGTGGCTACTTAGTATGGATTAGCGAGTAAGACGAAACAACCAATGGCAGAAAGCTACATTTATCTGGTTTTAGATATGATAAGACAACCAATGGCAAACAGCAATACATTGTTTCTGTATGATAAGGCAACGAATGATGCATGTTAATTATATGATGAAACAGCCAAAGATAAACAAATGTATGTATGAAACAGTCAAAGATATACAACTGTATGTATGGAACAGCCAAAGATAATTGTATGAAACAGCCAAAGATAAACAGTAGTATGTATGAACAGCCACAGATAAACAACTATGTGTATGAAACAAAGAAAGATAAACAACTATGTGTATGAAACAACGAAAGATAAACAACTATGTGTATGAAAAAGCCAAAGATAAATAACTTTGTGTATGAAATAGCCATAGATAAACAACTGTGCGTATGAAACAGCTAAAGATAAACAACCGTGTGCATGAAACAGCTAAAGATAAACAACAGCTTGAATGAAACAGCTAAACATATACAACTGTGTGTATGAAACAGCCAAAGATATACAACTGTGAGTATGAAACAGTCAAAGATATACAACTGTTTGTATGAAACAGTCAAAGATATACAACTGTGTGTATCAAACAGCTAAAGATAAACGACTATGTGTATTAAACAGCTAAAGATAAACGACTATGTGTATGAAACAGCTAAAGATAAACAACAGCGTGAAGGACACAGCCAAAGATAAACGACTGTGTGTATGAAACAGCTAAAGATAAACGACTGTGTGTATGAAACAGCTAGAGATAAAAACTGCGCGTAGGAAACAGCCAATGACATACAAATGTGTGTATGAAACAGTCAAGATATACAACTGTGTGTAAGAAACAGTCAAAGATATACAACTGTGTGTATGAAACAGCCAAATATAAACAACTGTGTATATGAAACAACCAAAGATAAACAACTGTGTATATGAAACAGCCGAAGATAATCAACTGTGTATATGAAACAGCCAAAGATAAACAACTGTGTATACGAAACAGCCAAAGATAAACAATTGTGTATATGAAACAGTCAAAGATATACAACTGTGTGTAAGAAACAGTCAAAGATATACAACTGTGTATATGAAACAGCCAAAGATAAACAATTGTGTATATGAAACAGCCAAAGATAAACAACTGTGTATATGAAACGCCAAAGATAAACAACTGTGTATATGAATCAGCCCATGATAAATAACTGTGTATGTAAAACAGCCAAAGATAAACAACAGCATGTATGTAACAGCAAAAGATAAACAACGGTGTGTATGAAAAAAACACAAAGTTAAACAACAAGAGAATGTGTGAAACAATCTAGGTCAAACAATAGTACGTTTTCTATGTCATGAAACAACAAAGACCATAACTATACCAGTTATGTATTTACGTGTTAATTTTAGGAGAATATGTCGAATAGGGGATACTTTTGTTTCTCTGCATATAACTAAATAATTGTATACCAACCACTAAATCATACAACAGGCAGATCAAATGACTTATCACTAAGAAATCCTTTCATTACCATCATATTACATTAAGTTGATGATTTTCGGATCCTTTCCTTGCATTCATATTACATTCTTTTGATGTTTCTGATCCTAGCATTACAATCATATTTCAGTAAATTGATGTTTCTGATCATAGCATTACAATATCTCAGTAAATTGATGTTTCTGATCATAGCATTACAATATCTCAGTAAATTGATGTTTATGATCCTAGCATTACAATCATATCTCAGTAAATTGTAAAATCTCAGTTCATTTGCTGCTCCTTTCATTACGATCACAGTTCGGTACTTGTTGATTTGTCACAATGTGGTGAGTTAATTTTCTAGCCTTTTCATTATACATTTCAGTGGAAAGTTTTCTGCATCCCAATAAGCAAATAGAGTTTATAAACGTGAACTGTGTAACAGTTTAGCCGATTAACTGCCGAAGCATAATATATTTCCAAATGGGACCCCCCCCCCCCCCTCCCCCCACCTTTGGACAGAAGGACAATATATCGGGTTATCGTGTTATTTGTTTTGTTTCGTGGTAGCTTCCACAATTTCAATGCTCAGTGGACGGAAATTTATATTAGAAATATTATTTTATTATTTTTATTATTATATTATTATTATTTATATTATATTATTACTTGCTTATTTGATTGTGTACCATGCTTGGTCCACGCCTACTTTTTCTTTGGCTCTGAATCAGTTAATAATAAAACAATATAAAATGTTTACTGTAAATATCCATTCTAGCAAGAAATATGTTTGCAGTGTCAATATTTTATCACATTATAGTGCGTCAATTCCCTAAGTATTTCATTACAATCAAATCTTAATGCATCGCAATAAACAAGTAAAGGTTATAAACGTGAGCTATATACAAGTAGAGGTGATAAACGTGAACTATAAAAAAGTCGCTTAAAAGTCGACAGAGTCGACTTCATTGCACCGGGTTTTATCCCATATGGCTCGGTCTCTTTCCGCAGAACGGAAAGCGTCGCACAAAGCACGAACTCCGTAGGAGTCTCCGAAACATTTAACTCGTAAACCGAAGGACGCAGCCCGGAATCGAACCCACAACCTTCGGAGCACGAGTCAAAAGGCTTGACTGAGGTGATAAACGTGAACTATACACAAGTAGAGGTTATACACGTGAACTATGTAATAGTTTAATAATAAAACCACATGAATTGTTTGTTGTAAATGTCTCTTCAAGCAAGAAATATGTTTGCAGTGCCAATGATTGTCTTCTTACAAAACACACAATGTGTGGCAGTATCCGCACAATCTTGGCAAGCGATGACATGCCCACACGGGAGGTAAATACAACTCACGGGATTCGATCTGCACAATCGACATGTGACCCGCTCTTCCAGGAGTGCGTGCTCCCTTTCAACGGTCCTCAGAATGTCGCTGGTGTTTGGGACACGAGCTTGTCGCTGCCCAGCATTAGATGCCCCTGCAGGTGTTGCCTCGTCCCTCATCCTTTGGCTGGCTTCTTGTCTCTCTTGTTCACCACGACCCACTGTAAATATGTCATTGATAAAGTATTGCTTAAAGGAATATCCCTAACTACAGTTGTAGATGTTTTTAACAAATGTTATTCTAGGAGGTCGGCAAGTTAAGCTTCTCTAGCTTGTCTTGTTCCAGACGCATTGGTGTTACCTTTCCTCTGTAGGAAATTAGACAGGCCGAGAGAAGGATCATACTGCATGGGAAACACATGGTCTCTACAATTCATCCCAGGCTATGTGCTATGAAGAAGTTATTATACTTTATTTTTTAAAAGAGCATAACTATCTTCTGTCCAGACGGCAAGGTTACAACTACGACATAAATTACAATTACCTCTGAAGTCGGAGTGGGTGCGCCTGATGGCGAAGGACACTGGTACTAAGGAAAGCTAATCCAAACGCAAAATCAGTCCAGTGCACCAGAAGTAGTAGCATGTGTATGGACTACGCTTGAGTTCTTCTTCTTCTTCTGCGTTTTTTTTCCGGATGTGACTGCGTTGTCCCTGTTTACAGCAGAGCTGCGTTCTTGCGCCGTTAGGCCGACACATCCGACTTCTGCAGGCATTTTTTGACCGGGTTAACCTTCCCGGCACGTTTGAGTTCAAAATGAGCGAATGCAAACAATTTAAAATAAATAAACATCAGTGAGTTGAGTTTAGTCAAGGACCGACATCATAATACTAAAGACATTCCCACATGTGCTCGGTCCTCCTCTTCAACACCCAGCCACGTGTCCCAATACAAATGATGCCAGTTGCAGTGTGATTTTATCTCAAGCTGGCCTTCCCTCAGAGAACTGAGTGTCGGCCAGAGCCCCTAATCACTTCCCGCCGAATAATTATCTTCATGTTCAGAATAATGGCGGCCAGCTTGTCGCAGAACTGACTGGATTGCCTTATGCGTAATGTGTGGCTGCTGGTTTTCTAGTGACTGCCGCTTCCACCGACGATGAAGTGTATTTTTCGTGGAGGACTTTTGTGTTGGCATTCTGGCAGCGGCATTATACACAGTGTACCTGTTGGTTTGTTCCACTTTTCACATGGGGCAGTGAGGAGCATTTTGTGTGATATTCACTGGCACAGGAATGGAGCATAATAGGGACGACCCGTTGCAGTGGCATTGGAATCGCGACTAATGACTAATTACCTTCAGGTCATGATGATTTATGTGTTCCTCCAGACTATAGACATGATTCTAAATGCTCTTATCACTTCTGACTTATCATGCACCAATACCCCACCCAATGGTGCGGACCCAGCTAATCTGTCCACCTGCTCGTTTTTCAACACACCAGCATTTTCTGGGTAAAAGAGCCAAGTGAAGCTCCCTATCTTTGATTTTTTAATCGAAACATGCCACTCTAAGCGAAGCATGCCTGCCTTCACTTTTCTCAGCTTGCTCTTTGGGTCTGTTACAATTCAAGACGTTTGTGCTGTTTGCCCTCCAGCCAACAGAACGCCACAAAGACTGCCTCCACCAACATTCTCAAACTAGATGTTGTGGTATCATATGCCAGGCCCTCCTGCACTAAACACCATCCATTAACCTTCACTATAAACTTCATTTGCTCTGAGCACAGAGCCATACCACTTGGCCATCGGTGGTGATGGTGCAAAAGTGAACATCAGAAAACTAATTAAACAGGTCATTACTCTC
>JACEFZ010008662.1:0-75000 GCA_014155875.1 Cepaea nemoralis
GAAATGTCTTTGATCTATGTTACACGCATGCTGTGTATGCTAGCTATACATCGGCTACAGTAAGCTAAATATTAGAGGAGTAAATACACGTAGAGGACGGCGTGGCCTGGAGGTTTGGCACGCTCGTTCTTAAACTTTCTCTACTGGCGGATACGTAGTAAGTTCTGTCCACACTCCGGTCAGTTGGGTTTTCTTGCTGACTTCTTGTTCACTGAGCAATGGCAAACTACTGAACCTAAAATTCCCTAGTAAATCACGAACAGTCATAAAAGGATGAGCTTGACTATAAAAGGACACGGAATGTGTTTTACATAGACGTACAAAAAGATTGTGGAGACAGCAGCAGACTGGAATGTCAGCGTGTCATTAGCTGTCAATGTTTATATCAATACATGTATCTTCTGATCTATACTTGTTCCTATAACTTCAATTTGTGCCAGTTAACAAATCAAGATGTAATTCTCAGGAAACAATGGAGACAACATGCGGCAACCCCCTTCACAAATATCATGTAGTAGATGAACGCATCGATAGGGCTCATCTGTGTATTCTGCATGTTATACACGCCAAGTGTATCCTTAACTAATTCAGCGCCGATGGATAATATATGTGACCGCCCATTTGTGCAGAAGGACGATACATCGCCTACTGCGGTCATCGGACTATTTGTTTCGCGGCATCTTCCACAGTTTTAGTGTTCAGTGAGTGGGAATTTACTCTACAATAGTTGTTCATTTGATAGTGCCCAGTGTCTGGACGGAATGCACTTGTTGTTTGGCACTGAATCAGTTAAATGCACAGGTTGAACATGGCACTCGTTATACCCATCTGGAAACCATTGTGTGACTTCCATTCATCTACTCACTCAGGCGCGTGCGCTCGTGCATGTGTTCACACAGAGACAGACAGACAAACAGACACAGATCGACAGACATTCGGTTACTGTCAATAACATACCGTTTCAAAATGTTGTGTATATATATACACACATACAAACAGGGTTATTACACGTGAAACACCTACTCAGTACGTTGTGACACCAAAACTGTAAGATAATGTCACTGATATGGTGCGGGTTTTGGCAAATGCTCCGTTAGAAGAACCGCGTCTAGTGTATTACAACAATGCTCAGACGTGTGGTGTCTGCAGGCCCAGGGGACACCATACATTAATGCGAGAGTTGAACCTTTACCATGCAGGCGTTAACAAGTTTTCTGTAGCAATAGCTAGCTGTTGTACAACATACAAGCGGCCATGGTGAGTGGCGATATGATGTTCATAATGGGAACTACACACAGCTGATGACACACACACCCACACTGTATACACACCTACTTATTAATAAAATTATTGAATCGTTGGATCAAGTGGGACGATGTAGCAGCAAGACCGTAGACACGTGGTAGATAATTAAAAGAAGTCATATTTAATTCAATCATTACCAGATGGTGATACGTAGCAACTCACATTTTATATCGCACAACTTCACATATGTGTCTTGGAGACTGCAGATGCGTGAGTTCCAGTCACATTCTTCAATAACTCTTCACCGCTGCTACTGTCGTCGTTTCCACCTCTTGCTCCCTCTCTTCCTCCTTTTCCTTATCCTGCTTCTTCTTCTCACTGATCTCTGCTTCACACCCCTTATCTTCATTTATATCATGAAATGTGAGAACTAAGAATGAAGAGAAACAACATAACAATCCGTGGTAATTAAACATTAAAATGGAAATACCTGCAATCAGTGAGCATTGATGGAGTGGACACGTATATTTTAATCCGCGGAAGGAAGGAATGTTTATATATCCTGGTGGAGAAACACATGGAAGACACTAAGTAGCAAGGTACTGAAATAAATTAACATGAGGCACTCTTGTTGGTTTTAATACTGTCAGCGACAGAATCGCTAGTGTCAGGTGTCAAGCACAACCAATGAATGCCACACTGCTACATATACACGCGCCAACAACAATGGCGGGGAAGGTAGAGATGGGAACATTCTTCAAAATACAAGATTTTAATCAATGATCTCACAATAATAATGGGAGATTATCTTGCTAAAGCGGGCATAGAGAGAACATCGGAGTTACACAGTAAAAGAAATCCCATGGAGCAGGGAGGGATGAACTGATGACATTCTCTATGGGAAAAAATGATCTGATCAGAGGACATGTTTCAACAACCATCCTTGTTATGAAGTTGCGCTGATAATGGCATGAGCTCTGTCGGACTAGGGTTCGATCCCTGGGCTCGCTGCTCGCTACGACAGGGAAAGATTGACCACCTAATTCCCCAGGCACTCCGGTCTTACAAACTGTCATGGTTCTAGAACATCACAGGTCCAAAGCAGGTTCCTGCTTCAGTACATGTTAGATAGACTAGATAATAATACAACAGCCATGGCGGGACATGTTAGATAGACTAGATAATAATACAACAGCCATGTCGGGACATGGTAGACAGACTAGATAATAATACAACAGCCATGTCGGGACATGGTAGACAGACTATATAATAATACAACAGCCATGGCGGGACATGGTAGACAGACTAGATAATAATACAACAGCCATGGCGGGACATGTTAGATAGACTAGATAATAATACAACAGCCATGGCGGGACATGTTAGATAGACTAGATAATAATACAACAGCCATGGCGGGACATGGTAGATAGACTAGATAATAATACAACAGCCATGGCGGGACATGTTAGATAGACTAGATAATAATACAACAGCCATGGCGGGACATGTTAGATAGACTAGATAATAATACAACAGCCATGGCGGGACATGTTAGATAGACTAGATAATAATACAACAGCCATGGCGGGACATGTTAGATAGACTAGATAATACAACAGCCATGGCGGGACATGTTAGATAGACTAGATAATAATACAACAGCCATGGCGGGACATGTTAGATAGACTAGATAATAATACAACAGCCATGGCGGGACATGTTAGATAGACTAGATAATAATACAACAGCCATGGCATACTGCATATTGGTCGGACTGGTAGAGTGCTCTATTTACCAGTGTTTGCATATCCTTTACAGGACATCGCTTGTCAACACCAGCATCTTCCTGTATGTTATTTCTTGCAAGATTACGCTCAGTAGTTTGCCATTGATGTCTGAGCGGCAGGCTCAGTTATCCCGCAAGTCACCAGCGGGGATCGAACCGCTCCCAGTTCTCGCCCGCTACGAGACTCTGCGTGAAAAAACGGATTCGGGGAAAGTGTTGTAACCCCTCGGCAGACAGACCGGTTTATGTGATTAATCCCTTTAATCCCGAAACAGATAACTTTTAAAACATTTTTTTAAATTCATAAATGGCGACCGTCAGTGTAAATAATTTCCCAAACCGTGTAAGTTCCATCGATTCGAACCACTGCTGATTCTCACCGTCATCACGTTACCTACAGATATACGAGATTACGGAGAGAAGTCGCTAACCCTAAGCCGAAGCCGGCTCTATTTACTAGTAGACTGGGCTATTTTGGTCGGACTGGTAGAATGCTCTATTTACCAGTAGACTGCGCTATTTTCGTCGGACTGGTAGAATGCTCTATTTACCAGTAGACTGTACTATACTGGTCGGACTGGCAGAATGCTCTATCTACTCATAATCGAAGTGCCATAGAAGGATAGACACACCACTACACTGATAGTGCTCTGTTCACAGTGAGGATGACAGAGTGTTATAATCACCGCCAACTAACACTGAGTACTATATTAACGGTGGCACTGACAGAGCGTTGTATTCACAGCCACACTAACACTGAGTACTATATTAACGGTCGCATCGAGAGTGCTCTGTTCACAATGAGGCTGACATTGTGCTCTGTTTAACAGCTAGGCTGCCACAACTCAGCACTGAAAATAAATATGCACATTTTGATTGAACTAAGACAGTTGACAGAGAAAATAAATACACAAATTTTGAAGGCACTCATAAGACAGTTGACAGAAGAAAATAAATACCTTTATCTATCAGTGCAATTCAATACCAATGTCAATGTCCTGACGGGTTCCAGATCGACGGAGATCTCAGCATGTAGTATACTAAGAAAAGGGAGGCCACTAGCCGGGTGCAGTCACTTCCCAAAACAATTTCTTTATGAAAGGCTGGCAGACCGATGCTAATCTCTTTGAAACCCTTGTAACGTTGATTCCGCAGAGACCAGGGTAATTGATTTAAGCGGGTCACCGAGTGTGTCCCTATCACTATAGATATCATTTTATACAGTTGCCGGTCAATCCCGACCCACTTCTCCTGGAAGTTTCCAACTCTTGATTCTTTTATTTTCCCGAAAGCTTCATTTTTTTCTTCTTCCTCTTGTAAAGCTTCCCCTTTTTTTCTGTACCAGACATAACCGAATCATTATTTCCTTAATGACTGTTTCCGCCCTTTCATCTTCATAAAATTCCCCGATGTATTTTTTCATCCATACATTACCTCCCCGTCGTCTCTGACTTTGTTCATTTTATTTAGAGCGGCGAATATAATTATGTTTTCTTTCGTTAGTTAGTTAGTTTGTGCATCTCTTATTGGCCTCATTTTCTGGAAGCGTTATTTTATCTGACAACAATAGTTCTCATTAATTACTTCATGTTCTGCATAGTCGCTTATCTGCTCGTACTGCGACGCATAGTACAACAAGAGCCAGGTTACACTCATCATACACATAACAAAATGCTGATCTTCGTCTGGCATCCAGTCGCCACGTTAGCCCACAGCATCCTGTCTCTAAATGTTCCCAGACATTAATCAACACTAACACAACGTTATTAATTTGTGTTTTGATGTCCATCTCATCTCATCATGTTCCTCTTGTACCTTGCGGAGTCGAGGTGAAGTATAAACAGCGAGAGGGTGCCCGCTTATGGGCTTCATGTATCGATATTCCCATGGACTCTGTTATTCCCTGCGTCCATCGTTAACGTGGTCGGTCTCTTCCTCTGCTTTCCTCTGGTCTGTACATCATTGCTTGTTGTGGTATGCTGTTAGTTGGTAACCTACTTGCATGGCCAAACCATTTGACTTGCTGCCTTCTAATAAAATCTAGTGCTGCTACAACCCCCACTTTAGTTATGATTTCTTCATTTCTGAACTTATCTCTTCTTGATACATTGAGTATTCTTCTCAGGAATCTCATTTCTGTTGTTATGATGTTTCTTTACTCTTTTTCTGTCATTGTCCAGATTTGGCATTGGTAACATTGAGGTGCCGGTCTCTCTGGCTGTGGGGTTACAACACTTTCTCTCTGTAATCCCGTTTATCACGCACAGTCTCGTAGCGGAGCGAGAACTGAGGCGGTTCGACCCCCGCTCGTGACTTGCGGGATACTGAGCCGGCCGCTCAGAAAGCAATGGCAAACTACTGAGCGTAATCTTGCCAAGAGATCAACATACAGATGAAAGATGCTGGTGTTGACAGCTAAGTCCTGTAAAAAGGATATGAAAAAAAAACAAAAAACATTGAGGTGGTAGGAAAATTGTGTTGTGAAGCGCTTTTATATTAGTCATTGATACATGTTTGTTCTTTAGTATCGGTGCCATTTGTCCAATGAGTTGATTTGCCTTATTGCATCTATTTTCGATCTCGTCTTCTGATTTGCCATTTGCTGATATTATACTTCCTAGGTACTTGAAACTCTTTACTTGTTTCAAGGGATGTTCGTTTAGAGTGAACATTGTTGCTTTTTCTTCTTTAGTTATAGTCAATTACCTCTGTTTTACTTGTGCTAATTTTCATGTTATGTTCCCTACACATTTCGTTTAGACTATTCATGTAGTCTTGTAATTCAGCTTCTGATTTTGCTATTAGTGCTTGGTCGTCCGCAAACAGGAGTTCTCTAATGGTTAGATTTGCAGATGGTTCTTCTTCTGTGTTCTCGTCATGCGGTGTTCTTGCGGTCTCTGTTTGGCTGGTTTCTTTACATATGTTGTCTATATATGTTTTAAACAAGAGAGGGGACAGAACACAACCTTGTTATACTCC
Organism: Cepaea nemoralis; assembly: GCA_014155875.1. Classification (NCBI taxonomy): domain Eukaryota; kingdom Metazoa; phylum Mollusca; class Gastropoda; order Stylommatophora; family Helicidae; genus Cepaea; species Cepaea nemoralis. Next base: position 6,014 of record JACEFZ010008662.1, read on the forward strand.
GGATCTTATGGTGAACGGTTCTCAGTGTCCTCCAGTTGCTCTCACTATGCATTCACTGTTGTTGTATAAGCTTCTACATAGGTTTGTTAGATGTGTACTCACTCCATATTGTTTAAGGATTTCCCACAGCTTGTTTCTATCTACTCTATCAAATGCCTTTTCTTGGTCGACAAAGGCTAAGTAGAGTGTTTCATTGAATTCGGTTGATTTTTCTATAAGTTGTCTAAGAGCAAAAATGGCATCTGTGCATCCTTTGTTTTTCCTAAATCCAAGTTGTGTTTCGCTTAGCTGGGGTTCTATAATAGTTCGTAATCTTTCCTCAAGAATTTTGCAAAATATTTTCCCAGTATGACTCAACAGTGAAATGCCCCTGTATTGTGTGCAATCTCTTTTGCTGCCTTTGTTTTTCTAAATTGGGATAATTATGGCGTTTCCCCAATCTCGTGGTGTCTGTTGTTCTACCCAAACGTGGTTGAATAGTCTATGTAGCCATGCTGTTCCTACTTCTCTTGCTGCTTTAATTAGTTCATTTGGTATTTCATCTTGTCCTGGTGTTTTTTCAATGGGGCTAATCTGATGGCTTCTATAATTTCTTCTTTCAGTATGTCTGGTTCTAGCTCTTCGGTGGCATCTGTGTCGGTTTCTTGAATTCCTGTGACATCTGATGGGACGTTGAGAAGTTGTTCGAAGTACTGTTTCCATCTTATTAGGATTTGTTTTTGTTCACTTATTGGTTCTCCATGTTCGTTGTTAATTATTTCAGTTGGGTCAAAGGGTACTCCTCTGGTTGTCATTTCACTTATCTTTTAATAGAAGTTTCTAGTTACCTCCTTGTAGTTTTTATTTAGAGTTTCTCCATACTCCTTGTAGCAAAACGCTAACCACCATTATTCATTTACCAACACTTGCCGTAAAAAGAGGAAACAACATTAAAAGAAATTGACTTCACAACCGCAAACGGAGACTAGGACTTAAAACTTAACATCGAAACTGGAACTGCATAAGTGACAGATGACGTGGATTCTTAGAAAGATTGCATCAGACAAAGCTCGGAAGACCATTGGACGAAAAGGGACATGTGACCCGCTTTCGCGCCAAAGCATGATTAGCATATGGTAATATTTCATCAGAAATGTTAATAAGCGCGCACTCTTGCAAAAACATGCCTGGCGAATAGACGTCAGAAATTGTGTGACCAAATTTTCAAATAGAGGAGGCAGAATGTCTGGATCCCAGGTGAGCTTGTTAGTCCCGAGATTAGACTAAGAACCCGATGTATCAAGTAATGGTAACCCGTGTTTGTAATGTCAATTGAAATGTATTATTATTAATTAAAACCTCTGAAATGTAAAAATGCTCGACTGTAGATTCTAACGACGCAGAGCCGTTCCCGGGCAAAATGACTCTCCAATCCTCTCTTCGATGAAACTGCAATCTCTGATATTCTTAGAGATAATTATTAACTTTAAGAAGTGCATTATACTACTACATTCTATTCTAAACAACTGTGAGAAGTGATGATTCTAAAGCAATCTTGTGCATTTCACCAGAAACACTGATAAAAGATGCTATCACTACCTACAGCTGAAATGACAGTTCGTGTACTAGAATAAGTGCCTTGTTCTAAAACAGACTTATCTATGCCTATTTACAATCTAGAAAACTGAAAGTGAAATCAATCTTTCCTTTCTCCTTTATCTATTGACTCAATAGGGTTTGGCGGAATAAATATTTATATTTTTGTCAAATTTTAATTAGATAAGGGCACACATGAACTGCATTACATGAGAAAGTTGTGCTTCGCGGAAAACCATCACGCGCAGTGAACTTAACTCATTACTCAACACAACTTGAAAACACAACACCACACCACTCAACACACAACTCCACACCACCCAACACTCAACACTCAACAACAACAGATAATGGAAGAGAGTTATTAAACACAAGAAGAAGAAGAAGAAGTTAATTGGGAAAACACAGAGAATTATTTATACACGCGATAAACACCACTGAGTGGAAGAAATGTTATAAATGTATGTCATTTATTTACATGCATCTTGACATATTCTCACTCTTGTCACTGTCTTACTGTACACGTTCACTGACCCCAGGTCAAATGAGAACTTACATACAGCAGGTACCAACTGAGACAAGGCGTACACCGTGTGATAAACTCTGACCACCCCAAATTAACCCAACACTAGCTTAGAGGAAAAAGAGGAGGGGAGGGGAACTAGTTCCTACTTCAGGAATTTAGATTTCTTCCGACCTACTTCTAGAATATTGTATTGGTAGGATTGTATATATTTATGTGAATATTCATCAGTGACCTTGGTGGCTACATACCAACGACCACCCAACACATCAGCAACTTAACCACATAAATCAGACCTGAAAGAGGGAAGCCGAGGGAAAGAGATGAACCACAAGTGAGATGGAAGATGACTTGCTATGAGCAAAGTATGGGGAGGCCTTCAGAGGAGCTATACGGGCAGACCTGAAGTGGATCCATCAGTCAATGGACCCTGGCTTACCAAATCTTCCAGTCACAAGGTTACCTTTCTAAATTGGTAGACACCACACCCAATTTCAGGAAACTGATAGTTAATTGTTGAATTACCATCACACTTAATATGTACAACATCAAAATGTTTACTATGTTTCACACTCGTTGACATCTCATATATTGATGCTTGATTGATTGTCTGGGACAATGGTCCAAGGTGCAACTTTTCTATTATCTTGTGTAAATCACAATAGAGATGTATGTACTGACCAGAAGGCTCAGGCCCAGTCAATAAATGATTAACATGAATTGACCTTCTGTTAATTTCTCAGTTCAAACCTATCTGTGAGTCAACAACTTCTTTGTACATCATGTTGTCAGAATCTAATGTGATTGATTATGTGTTTGATTGTTTAAAAATAAATTAACTCATAATGATTTACTGAATGGGGAAATAAAAAGACTCTAGATCTATCAACTGCTCAACATCCATGTTTTCTTCATCTAAATCAGGCTGAGAAAATTCTTCAGACTTTCCTCAGATTTGATAACCAATAAAAGGGGGCTCCAGAGCTAAAGAATCCTTGGAGAAGGGGCAGAATCCCAGTTAGTAATCATTATTCTCACCAGGGCCATAATCTATATCTCCTAGACATACTTAATAGAACGAGGCCTGCAGATAACTCAAGGTTCATATTCTGGGGTTATTGAAGATAGAAGAGGATGGGGCTCTACTTCTTTGGTTAGAGATGGGGCATGCACTACAGTGATCTCCCACTCCCTTCAAAAATATATGACACTCCTCCCAGTCTTTTTGTTTTTCTCTATTTACTATTCTATTCACATGTATTCTCGCTATTCTATATTCTATGTGATCGCATTCCTGTTTTCTCTTCGACCACTTTTTATATTTTTCCTTTTGTGTCTTTTACAGCTTTCTTTACTTCTGCGTTCCACCAACTTGTTATTTTCTTTATCCGTGTTTTGCGTTTTTTCGTGGTTCCACATGTTATCTTTGCAGTATTTAAAATGCTTGATTTGAAAATCTCCCATTCTTCTTCCACTGTCTTTCTTTCTACAGATAATTTTACACAGATTTCAATTAGCTCTTTTTCATAATTTTCCCTCACTGCCTCGTCTTTGAGGTTGTTTAAGTTTACTGATTCGCATGGCATATATTTTCCCGGTCTTTGCTTCCTTCTACTGATGATTCTTATTGTGGCAACGACTGCCTTGTGGTCTGTGTTTATACCTAAGTTGGGCACTGCCCTTGCATCTAATATATTTCTCTTTCTGTTATTTCTTGTTAATATAAAATCAATTTAGCTTTTAGTATCTAGATCGTTCCATTTATACCAGGTGTATATTTGTGAGTCTTTGTGTTTAGTAGAATGTATTTGTTATATAGAAGTCGTGTTGGCTGCATAGCTCTATCAATCTACTTCCGTTATCATTTCTTTCAATATGTTGGTGTACAAATGCTCCAAGATGTTTTTCTATGGCCGCTCTGTTATGTCCTAGTCTTGCATTGAAGTCTCCCATAACTATGATGTTGTCCTGCTTATCTATTTTATTTAGCACGTCTTGGATGTCTTCATAGAAGTCCGTTTATACTTCTGAGTTTTTCTGCGAGCAGTATGAAGATCCCCTGCCGGCTTGCTAGGCCAGTCGCAGGTTTAGGACAATAATCTGTCTGTTGGACGTTAAAACTGCACAGTTTATAACTGGTCCGATCCTAACCCATATTCTAGCAAGCAACTGTAGCTGAGCCCATAAACGGCATTGTTCTTGTTCTTTCCTCTTTAGACGGGAGTACGTCAAACACAGTTATGCACCTCAAAGATCAGTGTCTCCAACTTCTGAAGTCTGTGTTTAAGGCTTCTTCCTATCAGACATATTCCATCCAAGGTAACCATCTCTATCTACCCGTGTATAGGTTGTTGATTTCTTTAAACCATTTGCCATAGGATCTGCCTTACGGCCTACTCTTTGCGATGTCCACCAGCCTGGGGATCTTCAGCGTGCACAACTGCACACGGAACCTCCTATATGTCCAAGAAGGCTAGGTATCTTATCTCACTGCCCTAGATGTTAGGGGGGTGCGTGGCGTGGTTAGATGACAAAGGTTCTTTGTAGTCTATAGTAGGATCCCCAATCACATACTAGGATCCCCAACCACATACTAGGATCCCCAACCCTATACTGGGATCCCCAACGCTATAAAGAGACCCCCAACCCCATACTAGGATCCCCAACTTTATACTAGGGTCCCGAATCCTATACTGGGATCCCAAACCCTATACTGGGAATCTAACCCTTTAAAGGGATCCCCAACCATATACTGGGATCCAATCCGGTACTTTTTTAATCTGAAGCGGACACCGCAACCTATCAGGCACCCCCCCCCCACCCCCCTTCCCAAACCGCACAACTTTCAACATAATACAAGGTGTGCCTGTAACGTATAGGATTGTTTATTACTGTACTAGCCTGGATGTTACAATGTTACAATAGTGTATTGAATAAACACATAAATTCGCGCTCAATTTATTGTGCAGCCTCCAGTAGGAGAAAAAACATGCATAACAGGGAGGGGCCAGAACATCATAATCCTCACCCATTGCCATGTCGGCTGACTTGAGCGATCGTGCTACTCCACAAATTGTGATCTCCGACGGCTTGGATCAACTCGTGTGTTTGACTTCCTTCCATGCCATGACACAAGACTGTCAAGATTCTTCTCACGCTGTCTTCCTCTAACTCTCTTTCCGCAAATTTTTCCGTTGTCATAACATGTTCCAATTTTTGTCTTCTCATAATGTGGCTTCTTTCTGATGTTTGTGATAAGTTGTCGTTGCGACTCAGCTTCCCTAAAAATGTCCAGATTGCTAAGTTTGTCTATCCTATTAATTTTCAGCATTCTTCTATAAAACCACATCTCCAAAGCTTCTATGATTATTTTTATTTCGGCCAGAGTAACAGGAATGAAAAGAGAAATATATGCAGGAGAGTATTAATAACAAACAAGTGAAACGGATGACTGAACATTCTAGCACGCTGACATCACAACCAGTTGTATTGGCCACGTCAGATCTAGTTGTCTCTTGTTCTGTTCCAGAAACCGATTAATGTTATTACCCGTTTATTCTTTTAATCAACTTAAAATCCTTCATGTTTATGAGAAGAAAGAATTTTTTTTTAAAGGAAAGTTTATCGAATGCAGGTACATGTTTGGGTGATGAGCTTCTGAGAATGGTCTTTGCAAATCTGATGTCGATCATCAGAACTAGTTGAATAAATTTGACCAGCCAGGTTCCACTTTGCTGTAGACTATAATTGGAAATGATTGTAGGAAACACCTGTTTTAAACAACACCCCAAAAGATAATAGACATGGAGGAGTCTTGACAGCAGGATTAGAAACCAGATTGATTACATACTGATTAGCAGAATGTTTCGAAAAGCGTTAACAATTGCTAAAACAGTTCCCAATGCTGATTGTTACAGTGATCACAGATTAATTACAGGCACATTGAGGATAAAGTTAAAGAGAGTCAAGTATATAACAGGAAACACTAAATATGATCTGTGTATATTGATAAATGACAAGGAAATACAAAACAAATTCAACATAGAAGTAAAGAAAAGATTTTATATATTGTCTGATCTAGAGATTCTATTTCAAGATGTGGATGATCAATGGGGAATGTTTAAGAATGCAATCAATTTGGCTGCAGAAACAGCTATTCCAAAATTAATCCTGCCAAATATGAAGAAATTCACAGACAAGTCAGAATATTATGTAAGGAGGCAAAATAAGCATGGCTTGAAAAAAATTGCATAGAAACTGAAAAACAACATAACAGTAAAAATACCAAATCAATGCACAAAAGAATTCAGGAACTTTCTAATAATTAGTCATTAGTCGTTAGTCGAGGTTCCAACTTCACAGCAACGGATCGTCCTCATTATGCTCCATTCCCGTGCCAGCGAATATCATACAAAATGCTCCCCACTGTCCAATGTGAAAAGTGGGAGTCTCGGCAATCCAACAACCCGCACGGGTACACTGCATAATGCCGCCATCAGAATGACAACACAAAATTCATCCACGAATACCACAGTTCATCGTCGATGGACTCGGCAGTCACCAGAAAGACTTCATTGAACCGGGTTTTCTCATATGGCTCGGTCTCTTACTGCAGGGCGACCCGCCGAAAGTGTTGCACAAAGCACGAACTCCACAGCTTCAGCGCCGACTCCCAGGAGTCTCCCGAAAAAATGCACTCGTGAACCAAAAGGGCAAAACAGTCAATTCAGCAACTGCCGGTAGCCATTGTTCCGAACATGCAGTTCACTGTATAGGACAGATGTAAAAGCATTCCACGGCTCACGCACTCACTCACTAGCAGAGTGATGGAACCATGTACTACCAGTCCAACATGAGGAAAATGCAATTGCAAACCGTAGCCACAAGCATGAACACCCCACAGGCCTTATCGGCTCAACGCCTAACTGCCATGCTGGCGACCGGAAGTCAACATACTAATAAAAGAACAAGAACATCAGCAGGCTGTCTATAAACAAAAGATGACAAAATCATAATAGAAAAATATCAGATTCTACATGTATGGTCAGACTATGTGAATAACCTTTATGATGATAACAGTGATGAACAGTATGATATTCGAATTAATAATGAAGGGCTGCCAATTTTGAAGATGAAGGTTCGGAATGTCCTTAAACATATGAAAACTGGCAAGACCCCGGTTTCAGATAACATCACAACAGAAATGATTAATGCGTTAGGAGAATATGGAATAGATCAAGTCACCAGACTGCTGAACATAATATATGATACCGAAGATATAACTTCTGAATTACGCAATTCTGTATTTATTACAATACCAAAGAAATAATGAGCCTTGGAATGTGATCAACATCGAACAATTAGTATAATGAGTCACGTCACGAAGATTTTGCTAAGAATCATCATACAAAGTGTTAGGAAGAAAACACAACCTGAAATAGGGGAAGAACAATGTGGGTTTGTGGAAGACAAGGGTACAGTAAATGCTGTGTATATGCTGCGAACACTAATTGAATGTTCTTCGATAGAGTAAGACATGTCAACATGGTAGAAATGCTTGCAGATCTAACATTGATGGGACGGATATTAAACTTATAAAAAGCATATATCGGAAACAACAAGATACCATATGGATTGATAATGTGGTGGGTCAATATCAGCCTATTAAGAGAGGTGTGGGACAGGGAGGTGTAATGTCTCCATATCCTTTTACCGTGTAGTACAGTGTGTTCTGAAATGTAGAAGATAGAAATGGAATCATCATGGGGGGGGGGGGGGGGGGCGAAACATCAATAACATTAGATATACAGATGATACAGTCTTGATTGCAGACAATGAGCAGGATAAGCAATAATTAGTAGATGCGGTTGTTGCATATAGTGAACAACTGAGGTTAGAATTAAATTGTAAGAAGACACAGATTATGGTCGTCACCAGGAAGAACGAGATACCACAATGTAATATATAAGTAAATGAAAATATTCTTGAACAAGTGAATCGGTACAATTATCTCGGAACAGGAATAACATCTGATGGTAGATTAGAAGAAGATTAGAAGAAGAAGATTAGAACAAGAATTGCCTTTTGTAAGATGAAAAACATACTGACCATTAAAACGATGTCAATTGAAACGAGAAAAAGAGTGTTGAGGTGCTTGTACCTGTACAGATAGACCCTGTACTTTTGAATGGATGTGAAGCTTGGACAATGAGCAGTCAAGCTGAAAAACATCTGATGGCTGTGGAAATGGGTTTCTGAGGAGAATGCAAAGACAGAAAAACACAATGAACAAGTACTACAAGAAACAAATGAAAATCGTAAATTGATTAGAAAGATTAGACGTAGATAGTGAAAATTTTTTTTGGACATGTTATGAGAAGAAATAAATTGGAGAACTCGGTGACAACTGGCGAGATCGAGGGGAAGAGAACAAGGGGAAGACCGAGAAGTAAATACCTGGATGGCTTGACCACTTGGCTTGGTCGAGACAAGAGCAATGAGTTGATCCACGACTCTGGTGATCGAGTGAAATGGCGAATCATGACCACCCACGCTTATCAGCATGGCACATGATGGATGGATGATCTTTGTGAGTTGATAGGAATTATTACCAGGAAAATGTATATACACTCACACATAACACAGGCGTAAATACAGACACATAACACAGACACAGAGATAAGCACTCACACACAACACAGACACAGACATAGACACAAGACACAGACATATACACACAGACACAGAGATAAGCACTCACACACAACTTTACCTAACTTTATATCCATTAAAAATAACTCAAAGGACGAACGCTCACTTAAAGTCTGTCTGAACACCAAATTATGATAAATGTCTAAGCACCGGAAATGAAAGTGGATTTATGTGGCTAGCGCTGTCTGTCTGGCCGAGAAGCTGTCTGTCTGGCCGAGATGCCGTCTGTGGGCCGTAGCTTGCCAGTCTGTGGGCCGTAGCTTGCCAGTCTGTGGGCCGTAGCTTGCCAGTCTGTGGGAAACTATCAGGACGCATGAGTAGGGTTGGTGTGAGAGAGCTGATTACCAGGGTATACGTTATTTTCACACGTTAACTCTTGTTTCTGCTTGAAACTACAGCCGGGGCTGCAATTGTCGTTGAGTGAAACAGTCAAGATGAAAGAGAATTCATGTGTTATTAAGAAATTTTATCATGGCGAGTGGAGGTCTGTGTGGCCGTGAGGCTTAACATACTTGTGTTTAAATTCCCTGTGCTCTGATGGAGTAGTGGCATCGTTACCTACACCGGTCAGCTGGACTTAACGTTGACTTCCAGTTCAGAAAGCAATGGCCAACCGCTGAACGTACACTTGCTTAGATAATCATCATGGGCTTGGAGTTGGTGGTAACGTCTTGCAAGGAACATGCAGCATCACAGTACAGACACAGCACACCGCAGCACGCGTGTTGTTGAGGGATACCCCTGCAGGCTGCTAACGTAGATAGGAGAACTCACAGAATGAACAAACAGCGGACTGAAAATATGTAGGTCTGTCACTGGTAGAGGAAATGTCTCCTTTATCGCAGGGCTGAAATGTCCAGCTTCTTCCACTTAAGCACAAGCCGTCGACCGTGAAGCGTGCCACAAACTGTGCTCCACCATGAATGAAAGCTCAGTGATTATTTCATGATGTGTGTCCTTTGAAGGACGCTGTGATCAACACCAGGTCGATTTTCTAGGCAATTGTAATGCAAAAACTTAATGCCGGCGTCGGCGTTAAACTGACCTACCCCGCTGTAGACTCCTAAATTACACGCATCCGTTGCTGGATAACGTATAGATGCTAGACCCCAACACCAATGCGATGAAATTGGTTTCCCAAGTAGGAAGACTGTTCCCATGATAATTATGATGACGATGATATAGATATCACAACCACTCGTCAGTGCACTCCGAGTAAACGTTGCTGTTCTCAGTCTTTTCTGCACATGACGAAATGTAGACACCTGTATAGATGATATAGGTGCAGACGATTGTAGTGTCCGTGTCCAGCCGTCAGGCGCCTGTCTAGGCTACCTTCCGTGTCCTCTGCCCAGGACACGTTCGCATATTGCTCTAGCTTCAGCAACTGTCATGAAATAACGCACCGCCTTGTGGCTCAATCATGCAAGTTCTTCCCCGTCATGCATACTTTAGGCTCATAGTCGTGTTCCAATAGGGCTTCAGCTCACAGCTATCAGGGTTCAGTTTACGAGCTGAGAGGAAATTTCACCACAGCACTCGGGAAGACCCTGCCTGTTTACATGGGCATAATGAATTTCTCCGGGAAGGAGAGGCGAAAGAAAGGGAGGTGGTAACCCCATGTCGTGTCTTCAATTGTCATGTATGAAATCTTCTTCTTCTTCTTCTTCTTCTTCTTCTTCTTCTTCTTCTTCTTCTTCTTCGTTCATCCGTTTTTTTTTTTCGGATGTGATTGCGTTGTGCCTGTTTACAGCAGAGCTGCGTTCTTGCGCCGTTAGGCCGACACATCCGACTTCTGCGGGCATTTGTTGACCGGGTTAACCTTCCCGGGGGTATGAAATCTTACAGTTCATTTCCGCACTAAAGTGTCTGAAATAGGAGTACATTTACTTAACAGGAACAACTCTGCGAGATAATCAGATCTAGACTCATGTGTCAGTGTCGCATCCTGATTCACTGCAAGTTTTCACATTTTTTAGGACTCAAGTGACGTCAATATTACCGTGATTCCGTGAATAAAGAAAACGACGACCAGTCAGCCATTGACAACAGAGTAACAGTCAGAACATCAACAACAGAGTAATATAGTTACTACCAGTCAGTTACTGGAACTAGAATAACACAGACCAGTCATTGACACGAGAGTAAGATAGTCAGAACATCAACAACAGAGTAATATAGTTACTACCAGTCAGCTACTGGAACTAGAATAACACAGACCAGTCATTGACACGAGAGTAAGATAGTCAGAACATCAACAACAGAGTAATATAATTACTACCAGTCAGCTACTGGCACTAGAATAACACAGACCAGTCATTGACACGAGAGTAAGATAGTCACGGCGACCAGCCATTGGAAACAGAGCAGACCAGAGACTCTTGATGATCAAGAGCAAGAAAATCGGACGATCACCGAAGCGCCTAAGAAGCCATATCACGATGATATGAAGCGTTCATTATAATGCAACTGAAAACAATCCATTCGTAGAAGAATACAATAAACAAGACAGAAGCACACACAAATCAAAACCCCATCTAACTCAAGACACACTGTAAAAACTAAAGACAATTTAACCGTCGCTCCGTCAAATCAAACCTGATGAAGGAGAAGCAGTTATCGACCCAGCCAGCCATGTGTATGTAGCATTGTAACAGACTGCCATTATCAACTGAACATCTTTATAATGTTCACAAGTATTCAGTAAAAAATTCTCCTTCCGTGAAAAAAAAGCGAAGTTTTTGCGTCTTATCCCGTGGCTACAAATGAAATGGCGCGGTAGTTTGCTGTGACTTCAAACAGACAGTAAACTCATGAAAAGAATCAATACCATAATTTCACATCTATATTCACATCACATCATTGCCATAGAGACGCCAGGTTTTTGAATGTTGATAAGAATTGCTTCATTTGTAAGTGCTTCTCAGCAAGTTAACTGAATGTGAAATCGATAATAGTTTATTGGGTTCGTGAGGAGCGTGTTAGTTTCCACAGTGAGCAAGGTTACACAGCCGTGCAATGCAAACACCACACACACAGCTTTCATATAGAATCTCCTTTTAGTTTAGAAATATAATGTTCGCGTGATATACTTAATAATATTAATACCAAGATTGGCAACCACACTTGCAACAGAATCAACAAAGCTGTCTGATCAATATGCTAAATTACTTGATGATGACAACATCCATCAGAGTGTAACTGACTTGATGATCAAACTATAGAATGTGATGAACACCATCTCAATGAATGTCCAGCTCTATCAATGTCCAGCTCTATCAATGTCCAGCTCTATCAATGTCCAGCTCTATCAATGTCCAGCTCTTCCAGATCTCAGGACATTTCTAGGAGTTCCAGAGAAGGGAACACTATCTAGAGAGAAACAATAGCCTGCGGATGCATGGCCGTGTTACTACATGGCAGGGGGGGGGGGGGGGAAGAGAGGAGAGGCAACTGTCGGGCGGCCAGAACTTATATAATGAGAAATTGAGCATATAATTTATGGGTGGCAGTTTGGTCATCGAACGAAATACAAGGAGTGTCAAGTAGAAACATTGGGTATGCGATGTATGGTCGAAAGTTTTGGTCAGATAAAGAAATAGACGGCATGACATTGCAGAGATACTGAATGTATGATGCCAGGCCGATAGTCGCGGTCAACGAAAGAAATGGCACGCAGAGATACTGCATGTATGATACAGGCTAATAATCGTGGTAAAGGAAAGAAATTGCATGCAGAGATACTGCATGTATGATACAGGCTGATAATCGTGGTCAAAGAAAGAAATAGCTTGCATAGATACTGAATTATAATGCAAGCCGATAGTTGTGGTCAACGAAAGAAACACAGGGATTGCCATTGATATTTGGTGCATGAAGCCAGGCCGATGTGATAGTTTGGTCACCGAAAGATACGCAAAGACATTGTCGGTATAGCATTGACAGCGTATAATTTCTTGTGGAAAAATCCGCACTCATTTTCTGAGACTGAATTTGTCTGACAATCCCACCAAATCGCTTTGACTGCAGCGCAACGAACCCGGGATCCCTTTGTTGGTAAGCTAGTGCTAAATGTGGCCACAGTTCGATACCCAGCTGAGATATCAGGACAGGGAAGGCGCAAAGAGATGATTGAATACAATCAACCCAGCCTATTAAGTTTCTGGCTCTGTGATCATGCACGGGTGAAAAAGCCGATTACATGAAACAGGACGGATGCAGTCAAGCGTTTCTGCGGCCATGAGATTGTTTGCACCGAGATTCCAATACAGGCTGACGCCAATCACATTAGATCATTGCCTTAATGCCTGCCATTGTTGTTGCTGTTGATACAGTCAGTTGTCATTTGTGACGCTCGAGAAGATAACACGGTGGACGACCAGGCGTTCCTTATTGGAGGACACTGTGACACTGATAGGTTTGAGTATTTTCGAAACAGGCAGTTAAACAAAAACAAAAACTGTTTATTAATAATGGTTATGTCTGAAGAAATAAAATTAATAAATTTCTGGCACATAATAACTGTCTGAGACAGGAATAGATCAAATAATAAATGACTGAGGTAGAAATTCAATAAATAACTATCTGGGACAGGAGTTGAAGAAACACATGGCTGTTACAGAACTATTGAAGAAATAACTGTCTGTTACAGAACTATTGAAGAAATAACTGTCTGTTACAGAACTATTGAAGAAATAACTGGTCTGTCACAGAACTATTGAAGAAATGACTGTCTGTTACAGAACTATTGAAGAAAAAAACTGTCTGTTACAGAACTATTGAAGAAATAACGGTCTGTCACAGAACTATTGAAGAAATAACTGTCTGTTACAGAACTAGTTGAATAAATAACAGTCTGTTACAGAATTAGTTGAAGAAATAACTCTGTTTGAGAACTAATTGAATAAATAAATATTTGTTACAGAACGAGTTGAGGAAATAAATATATGTTACAGAACTAGTTGAAGAAATAACTCTGTTGCAGAACTAATTGAATAAATAAATATATGTTACAGAACTAGTTGGAGAAATAACTGTCACAATTACATACATGAACAACTAAACTAACAGAACACAATTACATACATGTAAAATTAAACTAACAGAACACAACTAAACTAACAGAACACAATTACATACATGTAAAATTAAACTAACAGAACACAACTAAACTAACAGAACTAAACTAACAGAACACAACTAAACTAACAGAACTAAACTAACAGAACACAATTAAACTAACAGAACTAAACTAACAGAACACAATTAAACTAATAGAACACAACTAAACTAACAGAACTAAACTAACAGAACACAACTAAACTAACAGAACTAAACTAACAGAACTAAACTAACAGAACTAAACTAACAGAACTAAACTAACAGAACACAACTAAACTAACAGAACTAAACTAACAGAACACAATTAAACTAATAGAACACAACTAAACTAACAGAACACAACTAAACTAACAGAACACAACTAAACTAACAGAACACAACTAAACTAACAGAACACAATTAAACTAACAGAACACAACTAAACTAACAGAACACAATTACATTCTTGTACAATTGAACTAATAGAACAACTAAACTAACAGAACACCATTGCATACATGAAGAACTAAACTAACAGAACACCATTGCATACATGAAGAACTAAACTAACAGAACACCATTGCATACATGAAGAACTAAACTAACAGAACACCATTGCATACATGAAGAACTAAATTAACAGAACACAACTAAATGAACAGAATACATATGTACGAGTATAAGACTGCTCTAACATTGACACCTTCCCGACGCCCCCCCCCCCCCCCCTTTTTTTTCCCGCTTCCACCCTTTACCCCGTCCCTTTATCCCTACTTTTTATCCCCGCTGAAAACCGTCTAATGATTTCCGTAAGAACAAAGATGAGAATATTCAAAAATAACATAATTCTACAAAAGAAAACAAAACTCCAAGCATCAAACAAATGAAATCAATGCCTCCGTGTCTGGAGGATCCACCCATCCTCGGACCTGCCCTTGTGTACACAGAGAGTTCCCTCCCACGCACCACCAGCAACTTGCCAATCAATTGTGGCTGCGGATGACTCCTGCAGCTCTGCGACGCCTGCCAGCTCTGTAAGTGCAGCTCCTACTCCTGGTGTGTATCTAAACATCTGTCATCCTTGACTGTTACATCTTCGCCAGAAGCTCGAATGCTGCGACATTAGTTCCCTCGCTAGCCATCCTCGCCTGGGCATAACATGTATGAACACAGATATTGGCAATACTGGCAGAACGGAACACTTGTTAGGCAACTTGGCTGAACGGCAACGAATATGGCCACATCACTTATCACACGGGCAACATGAGTATCTACTAGATATATTGCATGCAGACCTCGATTTCTTAAGAATACCCAATTAACGCTGTCTATCACTCCCTCTCTCCTTCCCTCTCTCTCTCCTTCACTCTCTCTCTCTCCCTCTTTCATACCCCCTCTCTCGCCTTTCTTTCTCTTCATAATCATCTCTCTCTTTCTCCCCTTCACACTCTCTTCCCATCTCTCTCTCTCTCTCTCTCTCTCTCTCTCTCTCTCTCTCTCTCTCTCTCTCTCTCTCTCTCTCTCCTGGAACACACGCACTCAATCAACAATAAATAAGCGCAATCACAAATCAAAGGCGGATTGGATGACTTACTCAGACCCAATCCACGGCTGACGTCACTGACTGGGAGGTCAGATTATTTAAAGTATGTTACGACCAAATATAACAGGTAACATATTCATTATAGTTTATAAAGAGCCAATCAAATACAGCTTCCTCCGCTATAGGCTACTATAGATAGTTGACTAGGAGAGCTCTGTTTATGGTCTTGTTCTAAGAGAATCTGACCTAGGGACTCAACTCTGGGAAATTATGGGTAGTTGACTAGGATAGCTCCATATATGGTCTTGGTTTAGGAGCATCTGACTTATTCAGCCGAACATAACAATAATAGAACACGCGACATGGAGACGATGTTCTTCTGATATTCTTTGAGTCAAGTGGGAAAGACGGAGAAACGACATATCACAGACAAGCAGTTCTGAGACGGTTGAGGCAACTGACTCCACGGAGAACTACAAGGTACAGCCATCCCCCATCCACCCCTCAACACATCCATCCATCCACACACACACACACACACACACACACACACACACACACACACACACACACACACACACACACACACACACACACACACACACACACACACACACACACACACACACACACACACACACACACACACACACACACACACACACACACACACACACACACACACACACACACACACACACACACACACACACACACACACTGCAGTATAGACTAAACAGATGAGAACACATTTTACCCATGCTCGTTTATTTTTTTGTTCTTCTTCCTTATGATCAAGTGGTAATAGGGGTAATGGTGAGGTCACTTCCGGCTCAGTGTTTCCGGTTCACTCCCCTTCAGAGGGATGGTTTCCCTAACTACGCATGCCGATGTTAAACCCATCCCCATAACATATGGAAACAGAGAATAAAAGCCACGGCCATGATACTGAAAACACTCATGATACTGAGTGATGTGTGGTCACCGACATCGTGCCACTAGCATATTAACCTCACTATCCATTAATGGCATGTAAACGGAAATATCCTTATTCTTACCATGATGACTGTGACCTCTAACCTTACAAGAAAATTGCCAATGAAGCAATTTGGCTGCTCCACCTGGGCGCCCTCCTCCCGGGCCCGTGACGCTGGTTTCAGGATGATATATTTATTTTATGTTTACTTCTGTCCTTGTTGACGGAAGAGAAAAGCGTTTTCGCAGCCATTCTACTTTCCTGTTTTGTCTTGAAGAAGACAGATGCTTTCATCGAATGGGAAGTTAACGATAGCTGCTGCCCTAGAGATTATATAACAGAATTTAACACTGGCAGGCGGGATTATTAATCTGCCGAGTCTGGAATGTGCAGCAGTGACGGGAGCCAGGACAACAGATAGTGATGACACCAGCCAGCTGATCCTCCGTTATCACCTGTATTATTGTATCGTCGTTCAGATTACTTGCAATGTGATTCGCGTATACATCTTAGCTACATTTTTGCGGACTTATTTGTAAATAATCAATTAGTCTTTCTCTATAGTGTGACACAGAACACCACTAGACTTCTCTTGTGTGTGTGTGTGTGTGTGTGTGTGTGTGAATCTGTGCACGTGTGGCGAGCTTCTATGTGGTAGAATATGAATGAACTGTGTTGAACACGAAGTGAGCTATCCCGATTGCTTTGACCAGACTTTCACATGTAGGGTCAACATTTGCTGCTTCCATCTTACGAAAGAAGTGCTGTGGTCACATCCGGGGTCGAAACTCTAGACCCCCAGAATTCAGTCTGCCCCACTAAGGTATTATTTGTGTCATATGTACCCCTTCCAGACAGATGTTATCTCTGACGAGGGCCATACCTTCCCGTGCGTATTTTGTCTTCTCTAGCAATTAATTCGGGGCAGAGACAATGCAGTATACAATGTTCCATTGGCATCTGCCGTGGGATTTGTAACATGCACAACCTGGTCGCGGGTCCTCTTGTTCTTTGTCCTGCTCCGAGAAGATTTGGTATCCGATCTTTTTTTACAAAGGAAACTATTAGATCATTATGATGTTAAAGCTATGCCCATTCCGCCAGTAGCCTTGTGTTAAACATTCACCATCGGGCTGGGTCTCATCTCATCTCATCATGTTCCTCTTGTACCTTGCGGTGTCGAGGTGAAGTATAAACTTCGTGAGAGTGCCCGGTTATGGGCTTCGTATATCGACATTCCCATGGATTCTGTTATTCCCTCCGTCCAGCGTTTACGTGGTCGGCCTCTTCCTCTGTTTCCATCTGGTCTGTACGTCATTGCTTGTTGTGGCATGCTGTTGACTGGTAGCCTACTTGCATGGCCAAACCATTTGACTTGCTGCTTTCTAATAAAATCTAGAGCAGCTTTAACCCCCACTTTAGTCCTGATTTCTTCATTTCTGATCTTATCTCTTCTTGATACGTTCAGTATTCTTCTCAGGAACCTCATTTCTGTTGTTGTGATTTTTCTTTTCTCTTTTTCTGTCATTGTCCAGGTTTGGCATTGGTAGCACAGAGTTGGTAGGAAGATTGTGTTGTAAAGTGCTTTCTTAGTAGTTATTGATACATGTTTGTTCTTTAGTATTGGTGCCATTTGTCCAATGAGTTGATTTGCCTTATTGCACCTATTTTCGATCTCGTCTTCTGATCTGCCATTTGATGATATTATACTTCCTAGGTACTTGAAGCTCTTTACTTGTTTCAAGGATGTTCGTTTAGGTGAATTGTTGCTGTTTGTTCTTCTTTAGTTATAGTCATTACCTCTGTTTTGCTTGTGCTAATTTTCATGTTATGTTCCCTACACATTTCGTTTAGACTATTCATGTGGTCTTGTAATTCAGCTTCTGATTTTGCTATTAGTGCTTGGTCGTCCGCAAACAGGAGTTCTCTAATGGTTAGATTTGCAGATGGTTCTTCTTCTGTGTTCTCGTCATGCGGTATTCTTGCTGTCTCTGCTTGGCTGGTTTCTTTACATATGTTGTCTATATATGTTATGAACAAGAGAGGGGACAGGACACAACCTTGTCGTACTCCAGATACTTCTTAGCTGGGTAGTCGGTTCATTCCATTCACCGGTCAGTTGTACTTAAATGTTGATTTAAATATTGACTTAAATGTTGACTTCTCGTCCGGAAGCCAATGGTAAAGTATTGAACGTTACAATGCCTAAAACATCAAATTGGAGTAGATGGCAACGTCAAGGAAAGGCCACGCAAAATGAATGAATGTACAACCAGACAACTCACATTTGTACTCAATAAATAAATGTGTACTCAAAACATACATATGTACTCAATAAATAAATAGTGGCATATCTATATCACAAGCGCTTACAGGTAAGGCCTGTATTGCGTACAGTTTTATTCCACATTGCTCTGTGTCTTTCAGCAGTGAGACCTGCCTAAGGAGACTCACGGAGCACACATTCCGTTGTTCCAGCGATGTCTAAAGAGACACACAGTGCACACACTTCGTTGCTTCAGCGATGTCTAAAGAGATGCACACAGCACAAACTCCGTTGCTTCGGTGATGCCTAAAGAGATGCACACAGCATAAACTCAGTTGTTCCAGCGATGCATAAAGAGACACACTGAGCACAAACTCCGTTGCTTCAGCAATGCCTAAAGAGAAACATAAAGCACAAACTCCGTTGCTTCAGCGACGCACAAAGAGACACAGAACACAAAATTCGTTGCTCCAGCGGTGCCAAAACACAGAGCACAAACTCCGTTGCTCCAGCAACGACTCCCTAGTATCTCTTAATAAAATTGCACTCGCAAACAAAATGTCGGAGTCCGAAAACAAACCCACGGCCTTCGGCACGTGAGGCAGGCGGCTTGATCATTTGGCCACGGAGACCCCCGTATCAAAAGATACATACACTACAAATTACTGATTTCCAAAGAAACAAACTGAACTTATAAATAGTTAATCCTCGGCATTTAATGTCTAGAACAGGAAAAATCACGCGAGTTAGAACATATACACACATATCCTCATAAGCACACCACAGACACACATTCACGCACACATACGTGGAAGACATTAACCACTGAAAGCCGGAGTTCAGTTGTTAATCTAAATGAAAATATATTCCGGCCGTAGATCTCACCATTCTCAACAAGATGAATGGAGCACACTGATTCAGGGTGACAGCGTGGACGGATAACAGCCTGGCACCGTGGCATGCGCTAACGTCAGCGACAGATGTGAGATAGGAAACACGCAACCGCTTATGCCAACCGACATGGCACTGGACGACCATTTACAATAACTGGTTGCTAGCACTTCCAGGGGTTCCTAAATTGGACACCTAAATACCCAAATGAAGAATAGGTAAACTCAAGCAGTTCTGTTAAGTGTGGGTGGAAGATATATGACAGCTTAAATGTCAGATGCATGTAACCGAAAGCATACAATCTGGTATTGACATTCGTCTTCCACCGACATGCAAGGCGCGTTGAACACACATGCTGAGACCAGAGCATGGCAGCCCTTTATAACGGCTAAGTAACCCGTATATACTTACACAACGATAGGGGTCTAGATTTAATTCCTAGCAATGGCAGGATTCCTGTTTCCCGACCAGCTCAGCTCTCAGGTCGAACGAACTTCATAAAATTGCTACTGGATAATGTTTTAAATGTTCTTAGAGCTGTCTGCGAAGATTGATTGATTAATTGATTGATTGATTTAGGAACCGACATCACAGCTGTCTGCGAAGAAAAGCTGAGAATCTGCCAAGCCACCTGATTAAGCCGCGGCTTGAGTTTGTGGAGACATAACTCTGCAAAGCCCAACAACGTCATCTACCCAGCATTTAACATTGAAACAACAACGGACCAAATCATCAGATAAGGTGCTAATTCCTGTACATCCTTAGCCTATATTCAGTTAACTCTTTCTGTTCCACACTATTGTTCTAAAATAAAATATATAGATATGGTTAAAATACTGTTTACAGATGAAGGAGATAAAAATATTATATTATTGAACGAGTTAAATATTATACTGAATGTAATTGAAAGAGTAACCAGACTGTGTGGGATTCAAAGAGATAAAATGGTGTATATGATTTAAGGGGTTAAAACGGTGGATGTAATTGAAGGAGTTAAAATTGTGCATGTGATTGAAGGATTTAAAATTGTGTATGAGACTGGAGGAGTTACAATTGTGTGTGAGACTGAAGGAGATAAAATTGTGCTTGTGAGTGAAGGAGTTAAATCATGTATAGTAACCGCTGGACTGTGCTAACATAATAATTATCTAGGACTGACCGACTCCGAGACTGACCGAGTCCGAGACTGACGAAGTTCGGGACTGACCGAGTCCGAGACTGACCGAAGTCCGAGACTGACGAAGTCCGAGACTGACGAAGTCCGAGACTGACCGAGTCCGAGACTGACCGAGTCCGAGACTGACCGAGTCCGAGACTGACCGAGTCCGAGACTGACGAAATCCGAGACTGACCGAGTCCGAGACTGACGATGTCCGGGACTGACCGAGTCCGAGACTGACCGAGTCCGAGTCTGACGAAGTCCGAAACTGACGAAGTCCGGGACTGACGAAGTCTGAGACTGACGAAGTCCGGGACTGACGAAGTCCGGGAAACAGCGCTATAGTCATGAAATAGAACATCTAGTCAAAGTGTACAGACCTGACTGGTACATAACGTGTTCATGTTACTTGATCTTACACGTGCACAAACTTAACTGTTCCCGGCGTGCAACATACTGTTCCCGACGTGCAACATACTGTTCCCGGCGTGCAACATGCTGTTCCCAGCGTGCAGCAGATTATGACAACACAACGCCCACTCAATAATTGATTCCGGAAATGTCAGACTATCTGAAACGATTATGGATAATGAGAAAATTAACATATCTCCAGTCGGTTTTCCTCCACGGAAAATTGAAAAGCTCAATGATATCTTGAATCCACAGAACCAACGGAGAGAGAAATAAAAGCCATTCAGACAGCCAGTTTGAATGTTAGTATGAGCAACGATCCACAGCAGCTGACTCTCGGCTTTTGCCATCATCACTAAGCTTGCAGCATCAAACATCGCCATTAACCAAGAAGTCAGGACCAAGAAAATCAATACTCCGTGAATGAGACATTTGAAAATAACAGACGATAAGACCCCGAGAGTAGAGCATAAGAAATGAGAGAAGAATGGTCAAATAAAACTTGACTGGGCCAGCAAGTAACACGATGGATGAGCTCTCGCCAGAACAAACAAGAGGCCGAGCCGAATACCGACGTTGCTGTAATACTCCGGAATCGAGTAAACAGAATTCACTACTTGAAAGAGGACTACCTTTTGAATGAAAAAACAAAATGTCTTTAACTCATTTATTTGGGTAATTATTTGTTAACGGGCATGAAATACTACTTTCAGTTTTCTTGATCCGCATTTGTGAGATAACTTTCTGTAGATCTTTTGTAGTATATCACTTAATGGCTTTGTTGTACCAGTTAGATGTTTTGTATCATAGCACTTAGACGTTTGTGATGTACCAGTTACTGTATATGTTTTGTGACACACCACTTAGATGTTTGTGTTTGTACCAGTTATATGTTTTGTGGCATATCATTTAAATGTTTTGTTTTATGCCACCTAGCTGTTCTGTGTACTGCACATTACCTTAGAAGTATTGATATACTTTTCACAGATATTCTGTGTATTATACTGTTCTATATAGTTAGTGTAATAAATACTGTCTGTTGTGTTTTGTGTTCTGTAAGTTCATTGACAACTGTGTCTGCTATAAAAAAAAAAGTCTTAAAAGTCGAGAGGATAGACTTCATTGCACCGGGTGTTATCCCATATGACTCGGTTTATTTCCGCAGGGCGGCCTGAGTTGCGCAAAGCACGAACTCCGTAGCTCCAGCAACGAGCCTCAGGAGTCCCCGAGAAAAATGCACTCGCGAACCGAAAAACGTAGACAGGAATCGAACCTACAACCTTCTGAGCGCGAGGCAGACGGCGTAACCACTTATCCACGGAGACTATATGGTCACTTATGTTGTTGTACACTTACGTTTACTGTATGTTTTAATGTCACTGCATGTTCAGCGAGCTATACTTTCCATGGATGCATTGATTGATATATTTCCACATATATTATGTGTACTATACTTTTCCTAGCTAGTTTGTGTAATAAATAATATGTTTGAAATGCCATATGTTCACTGTATGTTTGACATGCTATTCGTTCACTGTATGTTTGACCTGTCATATGCCACTAGTATGTCTGATGTTCTATACGTTCCCTGTACGTTTGATGTACCAAACGTTTAATGTATGTTTGATATACTGTACTTTCACTGTATATGGTATTCCCTGTATGTTTGAGTACTATACGTTTAATGTAAGTTTGATATGCTGTACTTTCATTATATATGTTATGTGTTATATGTTCACTGTATGTGTTATGTGATATACGTTCACTGTATCTTGTATGGTATAGTTCCCTGTTTGTTTTGTATGTAATACTTTCCCCGTACATGTGTCCTATATTTTAACTGTATGTTGTGTGTGCTATTCTTTCTCCAAACTTTCTGCGATTCTGACTATTATTGCCCTGCCATTAAGGCTTTATATTATAGTAGCTGGTGGAATACATAAGCAGTCATCATACCAGTACAAAATTGAGGTCACCCCTGCGTAGGAAATGGGCACCACAGATTTGTCTATGAAAGAAACACCGCGTGGAATGGAGAAGAATGCCTCACTTAATAATGTCGTGACAATGATGGTAGAGTTGATGTTACCAGCGCCATGGATCTTCAGTGTTTCTAAAACTAACAATTTTTTTTTCTCATTTAAAACTGGTTCTGTGGATTCTAAACATCAATAAATTGATGAATTAATCACGGCTGGAACAACAGCTAGAGCAAACAGACTAGCTTAATCCGATCAAGGTATTTTTCATTCATGAATATAATTACATATAAAGACACGGAATGCAGAGTTCTTCACGGGGGAACACTAACAGGTACATTTGAAATAAGAAGAGGGGAGAGACAGGTATGCCTTCTGTAGTCTGTATTTTTCTTATTGGCTATAGACTGGTTTATGGAGACAACAATAGCTACTGCCGGGAACGGAATTCTGTGGACTCTGACAGTAGCTTCATGATTTGGACTCGCCACTGACACTGCCCTCCATCCCCACACACAACATTTAATGCCGAATAAACACACTTGATGGGAGGACATAGCAACTGAGCCTACAATTGACAGGGGAAGACAAAAGATAGAAGGTATAAGCCAAGCAAATGATAACCTGACCTTCCAAGGGGAAACATGACTTCCAGAGGTGAAACCATACACCTAGTTAGCTAGCAGTGTAGACAAAGATTTGGGATCAAATATGGCTATTAAAATAAATCCACAAAAGGGAAGAGAATTTTTCATATCACTAGGAAATTTGGGAAAGTCAAAGAAAATTAAATTTAGCACCAGTCGCATGATTGTGAACTCTAAAAGTTATAGCAGTAGTATCTAATAGATAAGCTATGTGGTGAATAACTAAAACAATACCTAATTACCTATAATATTTATTAATTACTACATTCACAGAACAGAAGCAATATAATTGTATATAAAGAATAATCAATGAGGAGCTCATTGAGATAACTAAATACATACCAATTAATTTAGAGGTGAGAAAAAGGCATTAACCCTTGGTAGGATATACATTGAGAAAGTCTGATAATAGTACACCTCGAAAGACCATTGTGGTCGTACATTGAGAGTTACTAGTGCTGTGATTCTTCAGTCTTTCTACAACTGAGATTGCTTCTTATTTAAATCTGGTTCTGGGGATTCTAGACATCAATAAATTGGTGAATTCATCACGGCTGGAACAACAGCCAGAGCAAACAGACTAGCTTAATCCCACCATGGTAGTTTTCATTCATAATTAAAATTACATATAAAGAGACAATATTATATTTAAGCAGGATTATCTTGGGAAAATACAGCGGTGGTTTCCCCTTCTCTTCCGCCGGAAGCCTAGGAGATGTGGTTTTATAGACGAATGCTGAAAATTAATTGGACAGCCAAAAAGAGCAATCAGGATGTTTTAAAGGAAGCTAAGTCGCAAAGACAACTTACCAAAAACATTAGAAAGAGGCAGTCATGGTGTTTTGTTATAGCCATGTTATGAGAAGACAAAAACTAGGACATGTTGTGACAACCAGAAATATTTGCAGAAAGAGAGATAAAGGAAGACAGCGTGAAAAGATTATTGGAAGTCTTGTGTCATGGCACGGAAGGGAGTCAACACACGAATGGATCCATGACGTCGGAGATCGTAATTTGTAGAGAAGTATGATTGCCCATGCCAGCCGGCAAGGTACTGGACGACGACGACGATGATGGTAATGAGACAAAAAGAAAAGTTCTTCACGAGGAAACACTAACAGGTACATATGAAATAACAATCAGGGTGAGCAAGGAAAGCTCTTTGTAGCCCTGTAGACATTGGCCAATGAAATAGAGGGAGACCTCAAAGATGCGAAGAAGAGAATGTTAGCGACAGATAAATAAAGCCACGGAGGTCGCTAAAAGGCACAGACAAGGATAGCAAGGTTTGACGCTAGTTGGTTAATGGCCTCTGTTCTAATGGAAACAATATAAAGTGACACAAAGTAGTGCAGCTTTACATAACAGAATTAAGAATGGCGGTCGCTGAAAGGAACAAACAAGGATAGCAAGGTTTGACGCTAGTTGGTTAATGACCTATGTTCTAATGGAGGTCGCTGAAAGGCACAGACAAGGATTACAAGGTTTGACGCTAGTTGGTTAATGGCCTCTGTTCTAATGGAGGTCGCTGAAAGGCACAGACAAGGATTACAAGGTTTGACGCTAGTTGGTTAATGGCCTATGTTCTAATGGAGGTCGCTGAAAGGCACAGACAAGGATTACAAGGTTTGACGCTAGTTGGTTAATGGCCTATGTTCTAATGGAGGTCGCTGAAAGGCACAGACAAGGATTACAAGGTTTGACGCTAGTTGGTTCATGGTCTATGTACTAATGGAGGTCGCTGAAAGGTACAGACAAGGATTGCAAGGTTTGACGCTAGTTAGTTCATGGCCTATGTACTAATAGAGGTCGCTGAAAGGCACAGACAAGGATAGCAATGTTTGACGCTAGTTGGCTAATCGCCTATGATCTAAGGGGGGATAAATTACAGAAGACAGAATAAGACATGAAATACGCTCATCCTGTTTCCTATCTGCCTGCTTGCAACGACCAGACAGACAGACAGGTCAGAATGACTGCTTGCCTACCGCTATATGACCTTTGGAACAGCAACCCAGCCTCATGCTGTTAAGACAAACGACAGAAAGTGTTTTTTTTTTCATATCCTTTTACAGGACATCGCTGTCAACACCAGCATTTTACTGCTGTCGTTGATGTCTTGGCAAGTTTACGTTCAGTAGTTTGCCATTGCTTTCTGAACTACCGGCTACCATACCTATTCGTTAAAACCCAGCTGCCAAATCGCGCGCAGCTCATAAAGTATTACCTCCGTCTTTTTTCGTCAACGGTGTGGCACACTAAGGCACTACTATCTCGATAACAGGTAGCCATGTTGGAGTGGTGTGAGTCGCGGTGGTGGAGAAAATAGCACACCTGGCTATTGTTGGAGACTGAACCCCTGACCTTTATTTTGGTAGCTGCGTACATTAACGACTATAGTAACATGCTTCTTTTAATACAAGTGGATCGACCCAGCCTTGTAAGAGGGCGGACGGACGGACAGACAGACAGACAGACAGACAGACAGACAGACAGACAGACAGACAGACAGACAGACAGACAGACAGACAGATAGATAGATAGATAGATAGATAGAGATAGATAGATAGATAGATAGATAGATAGATAGATAGATAGATAGATAGATAGATAGATAGATAGATAGATAGATAGATATAAGATCAGGCCCCAGATTTCAGCTGTTGGAGTACGGACCACATTCCAAACAGATTGTATGTATGACTTTAAGTATGACAGCTAATCTACCGACTGGAGTCTCCTCAGTTTTGGGTTACCAAAGAACGGACATTACTGAGTTCAACTTTCCCGAGGAATAACAAACTCCTGGAGACGAGAGTCCAACACCGGGTGTCGTCAATCAAAACACGAGAGCAGTCTGCAGCCAGCTTCTGGGGTACAGGACGACAACAGCTAGCTGTTGTTGCGTAGAGTAGTGCTGAACGCTAATCGTGTTGCTACAGTAGAAGCCTGTTGAACGCTAAACTTGTTGCTTCAGAAGAAGCTGCAGGAAACCAACAGGCTTTATGATCGACAGGCAGAAGTAAACACAAATAGACCATAGACGCGTAGACGTATGGACAGACAGATGGTTGCAGGACATACGATACACCAGAGTACGGCGGGATGTTGTTTATTATAGAAGGGAATGTAGACACGGGGATATATGAGGTCATCAAAGGGCAAGGATATTACGTTCACAGGCAATGGCTGGCCTTAGACACTGTTCTTGTTGCGTAGTGTGCTCCATGGTGTCTACATCTGTCCCTGTATCGTCAAAGAGCTGTACTCATAGTTTATCTCATTCATTTGTTTAGTAATTGATTATAAAATAAGCCTGTTTCCTCATTCTTCTCCTCCTTTTCAATCTGCACGCCCTCCTCCTCTTCTACTCCTCCTGTTGGTCATCGACGTCGTCCTGCTTGGCTTCGGACGGCGCTACTTTGTGGTTGGCACTGCCTTCTGTCGTCACATTCTAACAGGAGCAGCGGCCAGTTACAGCCGCCCGACATATCCTTACAGTTGTTCGTGGTAGGACACTGGCTGTAGTCTCATGTCCCCTCAAGGCAGGAAGATGGGCAAAGCTTCATTAGATGTTAGGCCGTCAAAGGAAGGGTGCCATATGAGAGAGAGAGAGAGAGAGAGAGAGAGAGGAGAGAGAGAGAGAGAGGAGAGAGAGAGAAGAGAGAGAGAGAGGTGAGAGATATGTTTGTCCAGTCCTGTACTAATGGTAGAGATGCCACGAGAGAGGAGGAGAGAGGGGCAAAGAATATAGAGAAGGGGGAATAGAGAGAGATCTGTTGGTCCAATCTTGTACTAATGGTACAGATGTCACGTGGAAGAGAGAGAACCACAGAGAGAGAGCCACAGATATATATAGAGAAAGCGAAAGAGAGAGCAACAGAGAGAGAGAGCGACAGAGAGAGACGGGAGAGAAGGAGAGAGAAAGAGAGAGAGAGAGAGAGAGAGAGAGAGAGAGAGAGAGAGAGAGAGAGAGAGAGAAGAGAGAGAGAGAGAGAGAGAGAGAGAGAGAGAGAGAGAGAGAGAGAGAGAGAGAGAAATGTTCAAGAGTGCCATCCGACACAATTTTATTTTCCTCATATACGGCTGTCAACCAATACTTACAATTTCGTTGAATCTTAATACTCGAGGTATGAAGGCTTCCAAACTCTCCCCCCTTCCGTGTGTCAGATGTTGCAGCAACCGGTGCTAGTTTATATCTGATCATAAGCTGGAGACCCCTGAACTCTGTTACAATATAACTTCTTACGTGCACGTGTGACATTTGTGGAATACTGTTATCAAATCGTATAGTTGTGCCAGCACCGGGGAAGAATTCATTAACTCGGTCTTGCAACCAGAGAAGAAGAAGTAATCGTCCTGCCAGCCCATGTCGACGGTGTACACAGGTGGTATGGGACCTTCTCATAGACAAATAGTGCACATTTCTCCAGCAATGTGGGTGGTATCGAATCGGCGGACAGGAACACTACGCCCGCGTGCATGTGTGTGAAGACAAAAATAACAGCGGTGCCAATTACCTGGATACTCGATAATGCCATAGTTCAGATGCAAGGTCTCTGCGTCTTCAAGAATCTTATTGCAGACACGGGAACTAATTAGTCAGACTAACATTTCACAGACACAGAGAAAGGAGAGAGAGAGAGAGAGAGAGAGAGAGAGAGAGAGAGAGAGAGAGAGAGAGAGAGAGAGATGAGAGAGAGAGAGAGAAAAGAGGGGGGGGGGGGGGAGAAAGAGGGGAGAGAGGAGAGAGTGAGAGAGATGAGAGAAAGAGATGAGAGAGGGGAGAGAGGAGAGAGTGATAGAAGTGGTCATGCTGAGAATGCTTCTCTGAACTTATTCAGGGCGTCAACACACGGCGAATTGTTTACTCCGTTATCGGAATACATGCAGTTCTCTTTACAAATAATCCGAGGCTATTGTCAAGGAGAGAAATGTATGTTGTATAGAAGAGTGGTTCCCGACTTGTTCCAGCCGCAGCCATATTTTCTTTCACACATTATCTCCAGCATACCTTCCTTCTACACCTTACTACTACGCCCCCAACACTTTCCTTCCACACCTTACTCCGGCGTCCGCCCACACTTTTCCTCCACACCT
Source organism: Cepaea nemoralis (assembly GCA_014155875.1). Taxonomy (NCBI): domain Eukaryota; kingdom Metazoa; phylum Mollusca; class Gastropoda; order Stylommatophora; family Helicidae; genus Cepaea; species Cepaea nemoralis. Next base: position 34,895 of record JACEFZ010008662.1, read on the forward strand.
TACTCCGGAGTCCTTCCACACCTTACTCCGGCGTCCGCCCATATTTTTCCACCATACCTTTCTCCGGAGTCCTCCCACACTTCCCTTCCACACCTTACTCCGGCGTCCGCCCAAACTTCCCTTCCACGCCTTACTTCGGCGTCCGCCCACACTTTCCTTCCACACCTTACTTCGGCGTCCGCCCACACTTTCCTTCCACACCTTACTTCGGCGTCATCCCATACTTTACTTTCTTACCTTTCCTTAGCGTCCCCCCCCCTTTCGACACCCTACCCCTAGCATTCTTTCATGTCTACACCTTATCCATAGCGTCCTTCCATTTTCACAACTTATCTTTAGCGTCTTTCCATACTTTCCCTTGCAGTGGCCTTTGATAGTCCGATACATTACTATGCCTTTGTATCCCAGGCAGTTGTAACGTAAACATTTGATCTATCATTTATTGCCTGACATATTTCGCTGCAGCCCGTTAGGTGCACACGGCACGATTATATATCATAGGAAGTGAATACTTGAATTCGAATTTGACTAAAGTATACAACAAACCCATTCTCTGATGCGGTTCACATGTGGAGCATGTGCACTTGTGTGTAGTGTGGTGTGTGTGTGTGTGTTGTGTGTGAAGTATTTCAGCCAAACTATAATTCCTCTATACACGTCATACATTTAACTCTGCAATATCAACATGACAAGACGCGGTGATATAGGCCAGGCACAAAATATGCGACCTATTGTTAATTCCTCATTATTTAAATTAACTAAGGGAATACATTATTTTGAATTTCTGAAACTATTTTAAATAGTTGTTCTTTAATAATCATAAAGTGGGTCTGCGAGAGTAACATCAATATCACTGAAAGGCAAACATAATTTAAAGTAAGAAGCCTGCGTCTAGTAACTTCACAATCATAAAAACGCCCACGCCTTGCGGCAAGGCACATGGCGATGATGGAAATACACTCATGTAACTCCGGTATCCATGTCATATGGCTGGGTCGTGCCTAATGCACATCCGGTTACTCAGTTTGCGACCTGGACCGACCCTCAGGCAACTATGGTCAACCGCTACCGTTAGTGGGCATCAAACTCAGACCCACTGTGTTGCTAGTTGAAGGCCCTTAACCACTGCGCCAGAATCCTATATACAGGTACATAGAAAAGCAAACTGGAGGTTCAGACTTTAGAAGACTGTGAAATAATTGGCCAGACGCCTTAGACCCCAAATGCCTTGTAATAATTGCATAAATGAAGAGTTCATATCACTTCTCTTGCCAAGAAGCTCTCATCTTATGCTTGCTGATAATTTGTCAGCTATTTTCATTTGGCCGACGACGAGACAGAACCTGGTATTCAATTTCGCATCAACATAACCAAGCCCCACGTGACTGGAGACACACGGCGCGAGACTCGGTGTGTGCATGAAGGAAGAAAATGACTATGACTGAACAATGTACAACAGCTTTGTCAGCTACTGGCACCTTGCCATCTCATCAGACAATAGTTATTGTGCTTCAAAATAACAACCTCTCCATAGCACAAAGGCCTGGGCTAAATTGTGGAGACCATGTGTTGCCCATGCAGCATGATCCATCTCTCGGGCCTGCCTGGTTCACTCCAGAGGAAAGGTAACACCAATACATCTGGAACAAGACAAGCTGCATAAGTTGTCGGATCTGTAAAGCAATACTGTCCGCCTGTTGGAGCGTCGATCCTAGACCAGTTGCCGACCAAGGCTTAGCGCCTGGTCTGCCCTGTCTGACATTTAGTCTGTAGTCTGCATTTTCTAGCACTAGGGTAAAACTCGTACTCTCCCAATTGAGCTTCTCCGCCCGAAGCCGTTGGCGCAATGTCAGGTTTGGTGAGCGCCACCCAACATTCGTCGTTAACAGAACGCAGGTAGTACCATCTACTGTCATACAGTGGCTTAGACTAAGACCTGATTAACCTTGTCAACAAATTGTAACAATAATGTAAACAAACAAACATGATGTCTCTATTTATAAAGTTCCTGACATGGATTGTCTCAGTAAAACTAGCGTGGTGACAGCGACACATGAAAACGTCTTACAATTGACAACAACCTTTTCGGAACATGTCAGAGTCTAAAGAAGAGTGTCAGACAAGGTTGTGTCATGTCACATAGAGTTGTGGTTTATAGAAGAGTGCTGAAAATGACTTAAACAGCCAATACGAATTTCTGAGGGATGCTAAGTCGCACAGCAACTTGTCACAAACATCAGAAGGAGCCAGTCATTTTTACCGTCCTTATGAGAAGAAACAACGAGCATGTTGTGAAGCGGGAAATATTTGTAGAAAGAGAGACAAAGGAGGACAGCGAGAGCAACTTGTTGACAGTCCTGTGTCATGTCACGGACGGAAGTCTACAAACAAGTGGATCCATGCAGTCGGGGATCGCAATTTGTGGAAAAGCCACGCCAGCCGACACGGCACATGATGATGTTGATGTTTATGCATCGACGTGGTCGAAAGGATGGGTGTACTCGCTCTCAAACTTCAAGTGCGCTGATGACAGTGTAGGCGCTTAAACCCCTACACCTCCACTAATGACGTCAACGTTGACTTCTCGTGCAAAAAGCATTGAACAAAATAATGAACGAAAAACTGCCTAGGAAATCAATTGGGGGTTGAACGGGACCTCCTGTATAGGACATGAAACAGCTGTAGATGTATCTGATGACACACGGCGAAATCTGCCTGGCAATAAATTGTGCAATATGTTGTTTGTGACTTCATTATTTAAAAAAAAAATTAATTAAAAAATAATAATTAGTGGGCAAAGCATCAATTGATATGTTGCCATGGCGACAGTAGTGCCACAACAGAAGGTAGGTTCTAGCACACCAACTGTGTGTACAGTTGCCTAACACGAGTGTCCTTCAGCATGGCCACCTCGTGCTACTTCCCCTCTCCAGTCCGCTATATTTACACCCTTCCCTTTCTGGACATGCATTTGTAATCCTGCAGTTATTGTACAGGCGACGCCTCCCTCTGTCCCTGGAGTTTCTGCTTCTTCCTGTTTCGGCAGCCCAGGTCTGTACTTCCTGTTTCGGCAGCCCTGGTCTGTACTTTCCTTTCTACAGTAACCTTTATCTATTGACCCTTGCCTCGAAGTGTGCACCGCTCGACCCCGCCCCGCCCATCTCCACATGCTTCATGAATATTTTAGACGCTCATCTACATACATTGCCGCTCTCTTTTCATCACTGTTGCGTGTTCCACTCGCACACTCCCTGCATTAACATGTATACATCATACTATTGCTAGAGTCACCCACCGACTCTCTTGTTTTTATGAACTTTTTATCATCTATCCCTTCTTTATCCATTCGCCCATCTTTGTAGCGCTTCCCCTTTTGTACACTCCCCCATCTACGTACCGTTTTCCCGACGTTATTTAAACTGGTGCATTCACCATCTGTGTACCTTTTCCCCACCTTATTTAAGCTGGTGCATTCACCATCTGTGTACCGGTTCCCCACCTTATTTGAACTGGTGCATTCACCATCTACGTACCGTTTCCCCAACCTTACTTAAACTGGTGCATTCACCATCTGTGTACCGTTTCCCCACCTTATTTGAACTGGTGCATTCACCATCTACGTACCGTTTCCCAAACCTTATTTGAACTGGTGCATTCACCATCTGTGTATCGTTTCCCCAACCTATTTCAACTGGTGCATTCACCATCTGTGTATCGTTTCTCCAACCTATTTCAACTCGTGCATTCACCATCTGTGTACCGTTTCCCCAACCTATTTCAACTGGTGCATTCACCATCTGTGTACCGTTTCCCCAACCTATTTCAACTGGTGCATTCACCATCTGTGTACCGTTTCCCCAACCTATTTCAACTGGTGCATTCACCATCTGTGTACCGTTTCCCCAACCTATTTCAACTGGTGCATTCACCATCTGTGTACCGTTTCCCCAACCTATTTCAACTGGTGCATTCACCATCTGTGTACCGTTTCCCCAACCTATTTCAACTGGTGCATTCACCATGTGTACCGTTTCCCCAACCTATTTCAACTGGTGCATTCACCATGTGTACCGTTTCCCCAACCTATTTCAACTGGTGAATTCACCATGTGTACCGTTTCCCCAACCTATGTCAACTCGTGCATTCACCATCTGTGTATCGTTTCCCCAACCTATTTAAACTGGTGCATTCACCATCTGTGTACCGTTTCCCCAACCTATTTCAACTGGTGAATTCACCATATGTGTACCGTTTCCCCATCCTATTTCAACTGGTGCATTCACCATCTGTGTACATTTGTTCTGACCCTGCCAAGTCAACAGAGGGCGGGAAAAGAAATTCAATAAATTGAGGAGCTTAGCAGACAATCTTCAAAAATCTAACAGCAACATCACTAATTAGCTGATTTCACACACCCCACCAAAGAGAAGCAGCCCCAGCCACCCACAGAAGGGAAAATTAATTAAATGTCTGACCAAATACAGCAGGCAAATTCTGAAGTTGATAATCTTGTAATGCCCGTGAATGCTGTTGGCAGAAAAGAAAAAAAAAACAGTTCTCAACCCCTGGTTTAGACAGTGGGTCAATCAATGTAGCGATCTCCCTCCCACTTGTATGTTCTCTTCCCATACGTAATGATTTGTCTATGTAGCGATCTACCTTCACTTGTACAATCGTCCATCTATTTTTGTTTTCTTCCCTTACACAATGATCAGTCTATGTAGCGATCTCCCTCCCACTTGTACATCCATCTGTGTGCACTACCTCTATGCACTTCTACAATCATACACAATCATATATAAACACATGTATCCTAACTGTACAGTTGTAAATCCGTGTACTTTCCCGATTCACTTGTACAGTGGCATACACGTGTGCAGTTCTGCCACTTATCTGTATGTTCGCACATATATGTATAGTTCCCCAACTTACTTTCACAGCAACACATCCATGCGCAAGACGACTACCACGTTATGGGCAGACCAGAACAAGTTATTATTCTGCGCCTCAGAACAGGACACAATAGATTACGCAACCACATGTATACAAAATTCAAGATTGGTGACTCAGCCATGTGCACATGTGGTTTGGCGTCGCAGACAGCAGAGCACATACTCCAGGATTGCCCAAACTACAACATATCCAGACGAACCTTCTGGCCTAGAGAGACAACAGTGGAAGATAAACTCTATGGACCGCTGAATGAACTAAAAAAGACTGTTAGATTCATACAAGAGACACCATTGCAGTTATAAACATATTTCAGGCGAACGAAAGAAGAATCCATGCGCAATTCGCCAACGTGTGCAGTCTCGCCTTCGCCCGCTCTCTAGACACCTCATCTATTACTTACCGTGTTCTCCTGGCCTAATTCAATTACTTTATTAGACTTGAAAGACAAACCAAGAGAAATGGGAAACCATTATTTTGGCAATGTGTCTAGAAAGGAACGCTTACCTCAAAACTTTCGTTTTTTGGGATCTGCGGATGCTGATATTCTCCGGTAGGGCATAGAAAAATAGGCTCTGTCATCAAACAGACTCAGTGTCGTTGCAGACAGACCCAACAACGAGCGTCTACTCTCGGAAACGATAAGCATCACTGCTCAAGACGGAATAGTCCACACTCGTGGAACCTCCTTTTGGTCGTCAATCTCACTTAGGGAGATCTTCAGTACCTGCACGGGCGACGCTCGAACTCCCTCACCCTGAGTGGCTTCGTGTTTGACTTGTCTGCCGGTGTATTTAAATGTTATAAACGGCCTTGTTCTCGCGCGCAAACTATGTGTTTGTTAGTTACCGTGAACTGGAATGTTGGGTGAACAAAGCAAGCATTCAGTGCACAACGCACCGCTGCAGATAATGGCTGTAAACTGCACTGTTGAGATGGCTATCACAGAGAGTATACATCGCTGTAGACACAGGGAGAAGCAATCTCATCACAGATGTTGCCGTTGGGGTGTGAGCAGACAGGACTTTGCACACACTAAATCACTACATTATGAGGTCTAGCGGTTGTAGCACGGTGGTTAGTACACTGACGGCTCGCCTAAACTCCAGACCCCAGTGTAGTCGTTTGTCCGGTCCAAATGCCCCGTACTGACTCGAGGAGGCAGCGTCGACCCAAGGCAGGCGTGGGGATGGGGAACCACATGAAATAGAGTAGTGGGGATGGGGACCCACATGAAATAGAGTAGTGGGGATGGGGAACCACATGCAATAGAGTAATGGGGATGGGGAACCACATGAAATAGAGTAGTGGGGATGGGGACCCACATGAAATAGAGTAGTGGGGATGGGGAACCACATGCAATAGAGTAGTGGGGATGGGGAACCACATGAAGAGTAGTGGGGATGGGGAACCACATGAAATATAGTAGTGGGGATGGGGAACCACATGCAATAGAGTAGTGGGGATGGGGAACCACATGAAATAGAGTTGTGGGGATGGGGACCCACATGAAATAGAGTAGTGGGGATGGGGAACCACATGCAATAGAGTAGTGGGGATGGGGAACCACATGAAATAGAGTAGTGGGGATGGGGACCCACATGAAATAGAGTAGTGGGGATGGGGAACCACATGCAATAGAGTAGTGGGGATGGGGAACCACATGAAATAGAGTAGTGGGGATGGGGAACCACATGAAATAGAGTAGTGGGGATGGGGAACCGCATGAAATAGAGTAGTGGGAATGGGGAACCACATGAAATAGAGTAGTGGGGATGGGGAAGCACCTAAAATAGAGTAGTAGGCATGGGAAGCACATGAAATAGAGTAGTTGGCATGGGAAGCACATGAAGTAGACAACAGCTACCCATTCTTTGAAGGAGGTTGCGATCAACCCCTGTTGACCTTCTAGACAATTTTACGTTCAGTAATTTGCCATTGATTTCTGAACGAGAAGTCAGTGTTAAAGTGAAACTAAACCACTAGCTCACCGTCAGCGCAAGGAAGTTTCAGCGCGAGCGCGATAAAGCCCAAGGCCAAGCCGAACTCTAAGGCCTAAGCAAACAGTAAGCGAGGCAGATTTACTAGCAGAAAATAGAGGTATTCTACCGCCGTGTATTTCCATTCAGTGGAAGACTATAATACACGGGATGTCGTCTATAATGCAGACATGGGAGGGGAAATGCCAACAGGTCAATGATACGACATCTAGGACAGTGCTTCCCAAAGTGGTGGTCCGCGGACAAGTGCCGATCCGTGAGCTCTTCTTTGCCGGTCCGCAATGTGAGTTGAAAAAAAGTAGGAAAAACGTTACATATTTTCTCATTTGAGGATTGTTTAGAACTTTTTAAAAACAAGATTGTCTTTTTCTTAAAACATGATATCCACACCGTTTCAATGGTGATTTAATTTTAAAATAAATTGAGCCTGCAGCCGTATAGCCCAAGGAGTATTTATTTTTAAGGATAAGCGAATCATTGGTTCAATGAGAAAGTTAAAAATAGTAACCAGCTGAGACCTACACTAAAAGCCGGTCGACGACATTTGTTTGTTGACGACGTGCGTTTCTTCTGTTTCCTATGTGACGACAAGTGAGAAAGATGCACATTATAATTTGCTGATTGTCATAAGATGCAGAACATAGGTGATTTTCTTTGAACGATTATAATGCGTTTTGCCAACGTCTGTGCGAGTTGAGGTGTTAGATACATCTGCAAAGTATTTTCATTACAGCTGGACGAAAGCACGGACGTTGCCAACTTAGCGATTCTGTTGGTGTATGTGGGATATCGATACAAAGACAACTTGGAAGAAGAGTATTTCTTTTTCGTCAATGAGCATTATTAAGACAAAATACAGAAACAGTATGGACATTTGTTCTCCTTTGCGGGTAGCCCTGACTACAATCGAGCCACGATTTGATAAGCTTGTATATAATAAACATGCCCACCCTTCGAATTAAATAGTTACTGTTAGCAGCTGATCATTAAATCATTTTTATTACAACATACTGTAATTTAGTCAGCTTGTTTAAAATCTGATTTGGTATCGTTTTCCAAGATATATTATATATTTATTTTATATTGGTGTTCATTACTGTCGGTTTATTCGAGTATATACACCTTTACAAGAACACCTAAATGTTGTTTTGACATTTGAAAAATTATTTCATTTGTAAATCTCTACAATAAAATGTTTACTCATGAAAATGGGACCACCATTAAATAAATCACCGTCATCCAATAATATTATGGAACAGTATTTAGCGCACCGGGACAACACCCACAATTACGTTAAATCTTATATATACAATTCCAGATTACAAGGAGACATTTTTTTTAAACGGCACCGGTCCCTGGTGCAAAAGGAAAATTTTATGTCGGTCCTGTCGTGTCCTCCTTTAAAGTGTCGCCCCCGGAGTGAGGAGATCCGACACCCACATTATAATATTATTTTCTTTCCCCCTCAATATTCTGGAGAATCCACCAGCTTCCGTCCAACACACTCCATCAGCCTATGGACACCTTTTCCTATCACTCTCACACTGTCGCACCATGCCCCCCTCTCACACTTCCCCAACGCAACACACCCAACAACTCTCGCCTCTAGAAATTAATAAAGACCAATTTATTAAAATAAAAGTGTAACGTGTATGAGACGTGTATGCGAAGAAAATGTGTGACGTGTTCTATAAAGTGTGTAGACTCTGTCTCTCAGATATCAACTCAGTCAGCTGATCACAGCAAAGATAGACCACAGCACGTTACGTCAGAACAAGTACGTCTCACCCGTTGCCGGAACCATCTTGCTGGCTAATGCTTTGCCTCCGTAGACCTCTGGCAATCCAATTTCATGAACATCCGAAATAGACACCGGTGGTATTAAGAGTTAATCAGGGACCGGTTGCACTCTACACAATGTCCGTTCCCAATGTTCCCAAGACAACTGCACAAGTCTTCTCTAGTGTTTACCCAGTTACTAAAGTTAATTGTTACTGTGATTGATCCTCCCTCGTGTCTATCTAGCCTCACTTAGCATGTCTAGTGTCCTATTACACGAGATTATATAACACTAGGTAACGATTAGATTGTTCTCCGGTAGTTACTACTGTCTGATGCTGTATGGTGCATCTGTAATCATCACTATGTGTGGTGAATCAACGTCCTTTTAGCTTTTAGTTGCTTTCTGTATGCAACGTTATTGACTCTTGAACTGGTGTTCTTCAGAATGGGTTTTTTTAGTCTTTCCCAAAACTTGTTGAGTTTCCTTGGATCTGGTAGGGAACCTTAAATGGCACTACTGCAGTCCTATCAATCATATCTACATCTGCCATTATAGGCACGTGTAAAATTAAGTCACTAATTAACACACGGTAGATATTATTTCCACTAGGCGCTGCAGTGCCCTCACTCCGACTAGAGCATTATTCAAGTCCACCCTAGTTGATCCCAACTCGAGTTTATATGGCAAACTACCCCAGTCAAGAACTATTTTCCTGGCTTTAGTCCAGTCAAAGTTGTCATCGATAGTTTAGATTTTCAAAACAAGCCAGCAAGTTTATGTCTACTTCCAACAAAGAGTTGCAAATAACCCCGTCAACTTCTCGATGTGCCGGAAACCAAGAATTGACAGATGCACTGTTTTCCTGTCTCTCGCTGCCAATTCCGGTTTGTCTCTGACTGTTGACAACTGTCAAGCTTCTGTTCAGTGGTGACAATCCCAGCAGCCATTTCCGTCTGATGTGTTTATGACTTGTCAAAGTGATATCTGATTCAGCGCACTCACTTCCTCCTCACTCACCACCAAATGTGTATATGGGCTGACCTGATGTAACCTGTGCTGTTTTTCCAGTACGGCTGTTGTGGGCCTAGAAAATACACGCCCAGCAACCGTCGGTATATTTATCTGTTTAACTCATGGCAATCTCGCGACAGGTCCGCGAAAGTTAAAAGTTTGGGAAGCACTGATCAAGGAGATGTCTTCAACTGCCAGGTCTGTAGCAGCCTTGGGCCGTCACGACGCTCCAATCCCCACAGTGATACGAGTTCTAATGAAGTTTGACTTTGCTTGAATTATTATTTGTTGACCAGATGTTGAAGCTGTTGTCTTCCGTTGCTGTATTATCCGAGAATTGCGCACCTATGGCTCACTTGAATGTCTATATTCCACCCCTTCTGTTGATAAGCTCTGTAATTTCATCTGTCCTTTAATTAGTGAGTGATCTTGTAACAGCTGCGGCTGTCAGCTGTATTCAGTTGTCTTCCTTCCGTCCACGATAAACGAGACTGCAGGAAATTAAGAGACCAGACATCATGCAAGGATGGTTTACACTACAAGAGTGTGAGACGACAGTACAGAGGATGTGTCATATACAGTACGTAGAGGGCTGGACTATATACTACAGGTAAAAATGAGCGACTAGTCTACAGGTAAATTTACCAGTCTATAGGTAAATTAACTAATCTACAAGTAAAATAACCACACTGCTGGTAAAATAGGGACTGTAGACTACTGTAAAGATAAAAAGGCACTTGTATACAGGTAAGTAATAGCTCTTATACAGGATAGATAGGGACTAGTATTCAGGTGTAAGATACTAATATACAGGTAAATGAGAGACCAGTGTACAGGTATAAGGGACTATTGTACAGGTACATGAGAAACGTGTGTACAGATGAATAATGAACTAATATATAGGCAAATTAGGGACTAATATACAGGTAAAAGAGGCACTAATAGACAGGTTAACGAAGAACTAGTGTACAGCTGAAAGAACCACTGTACACTAGTCTACAGGTAAATAAGAAACTAACACACAGGTAAGTAAGGGCTCTTACACAGGCTAACCAGGGACTTGTATATGAGTGTAAGAGACTAGCATATAGGTACACCAGGGCCTGGTATACATGTTTGAAGGGCTCATATATACATGTTTGAAGGGCTAATATATACATGTTTGAAGGGCTAATATATACATGTTTGAAGGGCTAATATATACATGTTTGAAGGGCTCATATATACATGTTTGAAGGGCTAATATATACATGTTTGAAGGGCTCATATATACATGTTTGAAGGGCTCATATATACATGTTTGAAGGGCTAATATATACATGTTTGAAGGGCTCATATATACATGTTTGAAGGGCTAATATATACATGTTTGAAGGGCTAATATATACATGTTTGAAGGGCTCATATATACATGTTTGAAGGGCTCATATATACATGTTTGAAGGGCTCATATATACATGTTTGAAGGGCTAATATATACATGTTTGAAGGGCTCATATATACATGTTTGAAGGGCTAATATATACATGTTTGAAGGGCTAATATATACATGTTTGAAGGGCTAATATATACATGTTTGAAGGGCTCATATATACATGTTTGAAGGGCTAATATATACATGTTTGAAGGGCTAATATATACATGTTTGAAGGGCTAATATATACATGTTTGAAGGGCTAATATATACATGTTTGAAGGGCTAATATATACATGTTTGAAGGGCTAATATATACATGTTTGAAGGGTTCATATATACATGTTTGAAGGGCTAATATATACATGTTTGAAGGGCTAATATATACATGTTTGAAGGGCTAATATATACATGTTTGAAGGGCTAATATATACATGTTTGAAGGGCTAATATATACATGTTTGAAGGGCTAATATATACATGTTTGAAGGGCTAATATATACATGTTTGAAGGGCTCATATATACATGTTTGAAGGGCTCATATATACATGTTTGAAGGGCTAATATATACATGTTTGAAGGGCTAATATATACATGTTTGAAGGGCTAATATATACATGTTTGAAGGGCTCATATATACATGTTTGAAGGGCTCATATATACATGTTTGAAGGGCTAATATATACATGTTTGAAGGGCTAATATATACATGTTTGAAGGGCTAATATATACATGTTTGAAGGGCTAATATATACATGTTTGAAGGGCTCATATATACATGTTTGAAGGGCTAATATATACATGTTTGAAGGGCTAATATATACATGCACATCAGGAACTAGTAAATATATAAATGCGACATATTTCAATAACTGATGACAATACACACAATAGATAAATCGTTACTTTCTATATATACAGCACCGAAATTTGGTTCTCTCTCTCTCTCTCTCTCTCTCTCTCTCTCTCTCTCTCTCTCTCTCTCTCTCTCTCTCTCTCTCTCTGTGCGTGCGTGCGTGTGTGTATGTGTGTGATATTTATCATTTCACTTTCATACATTCTCTCCATCTTTAAACACACCCTATCACAAGGCAACGTTGTGTACTGATGACGTGTGAACACATTAATGGACGCACCAGGATCCCTTGGGCTGCTGACGCGCTAATGCTGAATGTTTCTCTCTCCCTCTATTCTCTGTGCCTAGAGCCAGAGCGTCGGCTCATCGTCCGGAAAGTGGAGGTTGCATTTTCTTTTATATAAAATGCAACTCTGCAATTCTAAATTTGTACGTGCATATTAATATTGAAAGAACGGCGCTTCCATCCTCTGATTTATGTTTATATTGGCAGAACTCGAAATAGCTCGGGTGGCCAAACGGTAAACATTGACATGGTTCAAGATGGATGTGGCAAGAATTGATTCTGTCCACCAGTATCACCTTAGGGTTCAAGACTCGGGAAATGATGCCACGTCATATCAGTTTGTTCAGGCTTGGATGCAGGACTCTGAACATGTCACTGCCCTGTTTCAGTTTTGTGATCTACTTCCGAGACTAGGGAAGATAGTGTGGGCATATACACCCTTAGTTCCACATGCATGGTTGGTGGCCATGGCGGGGACTGTTCAACAAGAGTTAGGCGCGGACTGGGTCTAGCAATGCACAGATGAAACAGTACTTGGAACCTCTGACGTAACACCAGCAAATAACATTACAGTAAACTTGTTGAGAACATGCATCTCTCCTGCAGCAACGCTTGGCAGTGAGTCATTGATCTTTTCACAATCACTACAGAAAAACAAAACAGGAAGAACAATTATGAGAGTATCGTGGACCGAGAAGAAGCAAAATGGTGAGATCCTTGCGAGATCTGAACACTGAAGTAAACCGACCCAATAACAACAACAACAACAACAACAACAACAACAACAACAACAACAACAACAACACGTCTGGGAAACTGAAGTACTTCGGCCATATCGAAGGTCACGGTGATTGTGGAGAGATCAGTGATGGGAGGTGCCGTTCCTGGGAGCCAAGGCAGGGGTCGGTCAGCACGAAGATAGACACAGGCCATTGTAGACACCTTGTGCGCGAGGCTGATTGGCGTGGGGAGAGATGGCAAGCGATCGAGGGGCTTCTCGGCTGGCCATGATGATGGTGACGCTCGGCCAAGGCCCTGCTATATAATGGAGGCTACAGGCCGACGCCCATGTCCACAATGCCAGGACAAGTGATTTTTCAGTGAAGACAGCGCGCCGAGATGTGTATAGGCGCACCCCTGTGCCCTGCCCGCCCACACCACTAACTCAATAGCGGTTCACACCCGAGTTGCCAGATTGGCTTTTTTAAACCTCAAATCTGATATCTCTAGCTTTTTAAAAACAGGTATGGCGTTATAAAATCAGTGCGGCGTTTTGGCTTTTTTCTTGGCTTACAAAAAAAAATTGTAATGGCACAATAATAATTAGCAATAAATGCCTCTTTTTGAATTGGTCAAGTTAATTTTTATCTTGTTGTAACACTTTTTAGCTAAAACAAATGCAACATTCTCAAGAACGAACGTATCAACTATAGTGCATTCACATTTGTTTGCCTCCATATAAAAATCCATATCTCAGTAACCAACTAAGGGAAAACTATGAGATGTAGCATATAACCTTATCATCATGTCCACCCAACAAAAAAACATTTGGTTCTGGAGATTGTACAGCAGATTTCAATGTTTGTTTATATGCGGTATATAATTTACGGGTCAATGGCAACAGTTTGTATTCCACAGTGATGAATTTTCAATTCCGCAAGCCCTCAGCGGTGACAAACAACTGGTACTGAAAAACACACACACACACACACACACACACACACACACACACACACACACACACACACACACACACACACACACACACACACACACACTAAACGCATTGAATACCAACAGAAGAGTAATATTGCGGTGGAAACTGACATATTGTGGCATAACAAGAAACGTGAGAGCAAACACGTTGTCAAATTAGGGGACAACACACGTGCATACAAAACTTCAATGAAAAGAGGACCAACATCTTGGTCGTTAAGAAGAAAGCCCACTACAGAGACACTGACAACTATTTTCATAGTGCAAAACAGGTAATCATGTTCCGTCTCTGAACAGTAAACAGCAGAGTAGACAATATTTCACGAAGACTCAAAGCGGGTCTGTCACCCATGTGTACGTGTGAACAAACTACACAGACAGCTGAACAGATCCTTAAAAATGGACACATGATGACTAAATTGCGGTATCATTTCTGGTCACTCCATACGCACATTAATGCACAACTATTTGAAAGCTTTCACGAACTCAGCATAAAAAGCTAAATGCATCCTAGTAACATGAATACTTGTGTACAATTATTAACCAGCAGCAGAAGAAACAAGAAGGAAGTGAAAAATAAAGTAAGAAATATATTCCTTCTACTTTCCTGTCAATTTACACATTATTTACCCTATGCCTCTGTAAATTCTCTGTCTTTACTAATATTACACATTGCACTCCTCTCGGGAGTCTCCGTGGTGAAGTGGTCAAGCCGTCTGACTCGGGCTCCGAAGGTTGTATGTTCGATTCCGGGCCGCGTCCTTCATTTCACGAGTGCACTTTTTTGGAGACTCCCGAGGGTCGTCGCTGAAGCTACGGAGGTCGTGCTTTGTGTGACGCTTTCCGCACTGCGGAAAGAGACTGAGCCATATCCTATACAAATCCGGATACGCCTTGTGTAGTCATCTGAATTGGCGGGGCACTCATTACTGTAAAACTAGTTTGTTGGCGAGAAATCACTAGTTTTTCACCAAAACATCAAAGAAATGTCACCGCTTTCGATGATTTAAGTTGGTTTTGGACCTATCAAAGGCATATTCCTTGGGTGGGGGTAAACATAAGACGGCAGGAAAAATTTCATAATTATGCAATAGACAGTGTTCAAAATAATTGATCGTGAATGACGGCATTCATTTCCGGATAGACTATAACAAGTATTTAACACGTATGGTTTTCGTACTGTGCTTGTACGGTTCTATGCACAATCACGCATTGCGCAGCCACCTTACTGTTCAGTTAGGTTTTCAAATTCATTATACCTTCATGGCAAGTATTTCTTATTATTGAGCCCATTATCATGCCAAAGTGGAAACCATCTTATGTTACTAATCGGAAATATAATGATCAATGGGAAAAGACATTTGTGTGGCTCAAGAAATCCACTGACAGTGATCTGGCAATCCCGGTTCACACCTGTAGGTTGCAAGGTTTCGTGAGCATCTTTACCACAGCTGCAGTAGACATAATGAACGGGCGGACACATCGAACACCAATATACAGACTGGTACGACTGGAAGGTTCAGGCAAACACAGGTCAATAGACAAACATGCAGGCAGACAGGAGCAGACACGAAGACAGCCTGACACACGGACAGACTTACGTGCGGATTCACGGACATGTGGACTTACCGAGAGAGTGTGGGGTAGATGAGGATGAAGGGCAGGAAGAGCCTGTGGATTGATTTAAGCATCGAGTCACTCAGACCAGCTAGACAGGCAGACAGACAAAATGACAGTCAGATAGGCTAGCGAGAAAGGGGGGGGGGGGGAGACAGACAGACAGACAGAGCATGCAATTATTCAGACAGCAGACAGACAAGACAGACAAACTGACAGTCAGATAGGCTGGCGAGAAGGGGGGGGGGGGGGCAGACACACAGACAGAGCATGCAATTATACAGACAGAAGACAGACAAGACAGACAGACAGAACAGGCAATTATACAGACAGACAGATAATTATCCCATTGGAATGCATGGCATTAAGACGCCACTGAATATTAACGAGTCTCTGACAGCAGTCTACGACTTGAGTAGTCTCAGCAGGGCTGTACCCAACACTTAGGGACCATTAGTGGGGATTTGCAGTTATCACATCTAGAAGACAATCCGCAATGCACGTCTGAGTGCCAGAATACACCGCGTGTAGCCACAGATCCATATTGCAAAATTAATAATTCATTGCAGATTTAACATTCTAATACATCTCTTCCGTCTGGGGGACATACTTGTGTAGTATAATATACTGCCCGTGAATTGGCGAAGTGAAGCTTCTACGTAACCATATTGGCAAAGATGAAGAACAAGTTTTGGCTTCAGTTAGCAAATTGGTTCTACAAGTTTTATCTTGCTAAGATTCTGCCACGTCTCCGGAGGTCGTACCCACTAGCGGCTTTGTCTGCTCCCTCATTTCCTTTCTCATGCTTTGTTGTTCAGGAGCTGAGCACTTCATTCCACTGCTGTCTGTATACGACACAAGCAAGCGCCCGCGACTGCTTCCAATATTCACACATGACTGCTTGTTTCATATTTTCAATTATATCGCATATTGTTTCCACGCCAGTAAAGCCCCTAAAATAGTCTCACAACACGAATTGATGGCTCTTTCTCCTCCTAGCTCATTTCTTCAATTACTTCCCTTCATCTCCTCTTCTTGTTTTCAACTTCTTGTACTATTGCTACTATTACTACTTATCCTTCTTCTTGTTCCTTCCCGCCCCCCCCCCCCCCTTTCCCTTTCCTGTGCTTTCGAAGTACCAAGCCGTTGTGATTACTAAATAACCGAATTATTTTTGTCCTGCTTCTAGTTCAAAATACTCTACCAACGATCCCCTCTGGTCTTGGCTCTCCTCTCCTCTGCTTCCTTTCCGCCTCTCTGTTGTTTAAGAAGTTTAAGAAATGTCTGTAGCAGGCTAGTCATGACTGACAGTTCATTAACCAAAGAACACACGGACTAAATCGCCAACTTGTTATCGGTGGATTATCGATTTCTTGTGTATCATCCGCTTCCAGATCAATGAGTTGTGGCTGTTTCCCCGGAGTCCCCACTTCTTATAGCTTGCCCTCAGGTAGCTTGCAGCTCTCCAGATCTCTTTCCCCAGAAAATCAAATATGACGAGGAAAGCAACGAGGCCTCGATAATTGACTGGGAAGTGTGTTTCTAGATTGGGGGAGATTTCAACCCATTTCCCTGTCATCAAAGTGAGGCTTATCTCCAGTCTAACCATAAATGGTGAATGGTAATGACAGAAAACATCCACATTACTTTCAAGTACTTCTGAGTTATCAAGAAATACTTGCACAAAAACAGGAGATTACGGGTTCACTCTTCAAGGAAGACTGCGGGTTTAAAGGAAGATTCGGACTATCATTTCAAGGAAGAAGTGGACTATCATTTCAAGGAGGGCACATCACTAGCATGTGCCATCTCCATGAATGCGGGAAGTATGGTCTGGAATCAGGCTTATTTTCTTGTTTGTATGTGCTCTATACATAGCTAAGTCATTCAGCTACTTATCGCGGTGTCGTCCCTTTTCGTATTTTAGATTAAGCCTGCCAGTTGTCACTAATGAGATGATAAGCTGGTGGCTGAGAGATCAGAGTGTCCGCTATACATAACGTGATACGTGTTCGATTCTCGGTAACACTGGTGATATGAAAGAAGGCAGAGCATGGACAGTATGAGGCAGAGAACTAAACAAACACCAGTGGACGAATAAGCAGAGGAAAGATGTTGACGTTGGATAGGGCACACATTAAGAAAACCTGAGTATAGTATAAGCAGAAACGCCTGTGTCTGGAATTCCAGAGAGAAAAAGAAAAATCGGCAGGCCTAAAACACACGGAGAAGGGAGTAAGAGACGGAAATTAATAATTTAGGAAGACATGGGCGGATCTGCATGGGATAGCTAAGGGTGGGATGGCCTGGGGAGACTTGGTTGAGAACCTGTGCCCCAGTGGGGAACAAAAGTAAAAGAAGAAGAATATACACGACCATTGCACGAGAGAACGGCGTTTAATGTCCCGCTCGAACACAGGACAGCTCCGACATACACAAGACATGATGCCGCAATGAAAACAAATGTAAAAATATAAACAAGAATAGACCCATATTATATATACAACACCGTTTAACTAAGCCTCTCGAAATGTGTGTGTGAAAGAGAAAGAAAGAGAGAGAGAGAAAAAAAAAGAGAGGGAGAAAGAGAGAGAGAGAGAGAGACAGAGAGAGAGAGAGAGAGAGAGAGAGAGAGAGAGAGAGAGAGAGAGAGAGAGAGAGAGAGAGAGAGAGAGAGAGAGAGAGTGAATTGATGGCATTTCATGAAAGCAAGAAACCCATACATCAAAGTTTTAGAGATGCTAGAAGTAAACGAAGAACTCATGGAAATTACTAAGAGGGAACAAGTGTAATATGTTTTGGTCCTGTTATAAAAACCACCGACCGGCAAGAGGATGAACATTGTACAAGACAAAGCTCAGATGCAGAGATAGGCTATATAGGTGGCATCTAGTGATGTACAATACAGACAAGGCCACAGATAGACACAACCCCTATGTTTATCCCGATATGTATGCAGTTAAGTGGAGAACATATTTATTCATCTATATGTGATGTACTCACCCTCCCTTTCTCTCTCTCTCCCTCCCTCTCTCTCTCTCTTCTGTTCTCCTCCCCACCTTATCCCCCCTTCTACCTCACTCATCTCCAGTCAGTGACAGCACATATTGTCTTGCAATAGTTAACATCTTTACGGTCTTTACAGTCAAGAGGATCGACCTCTTTGTACCGGGGTTTATGTCATATGGGTCGGTCTCTTTGTACCGGGGTTTATGCCATATGGGTCGGTCTCTTTGTACCGGGGTTTATGTCATATGGGTCGGTCTCTTTCCGCAGGGCCGGCTGCTGAAAGCGTCGCACAAAGCACGAACTCAGTAGCTCCAGCGACGACCCCCAGGAGTCTCCGAGAAGAATGCACCGGTGAACCGAAAGACGTAGCCTGGACTAAAACCCATAACCTTCAGAGGGTGAGGCTAATGGCTTGACTACTTCGCCACGGAGACTCCCTTTTCAATAGTTAAAATCAGACAAGGCATTGAAACAACGAAAGAACATCAAAACTCATCGCATGCATGCGTTTGAAGTGTACGAATAGTTTAGTTCAGATCAGTAAATAGAGAACCATCATTCACCGAATATTTCATAAACCCAGGATGAAGTAAACAGGTCATTCTTCTGCGCCTCAGAACAGGACACAATAGATTACGCAACCACATGTATACAAAATTCAAGATTGGTGACTCAGCCATGTGCACATGTGGTGTGGCGTCGCAGACAGCAGAGCACATACTCCAGGATTGCCCAAACTACAACATATCCAGGCGAACCTTCTGGCCTAGAGAGACAACAGTGGAAGATAAACTCTATGGACCGCTGAATGAACTAACAAAGACTGTTAGATTCATACAAGAGACAACATTGCAGTTATAAACATAATTTAGGCGAACGAAAGAAGAAGAAGAAGTAAATAGTTCGGGCTACAACTTCACCAAGCTGGTTATAAACTTTCACTCAGAGATGAATCAGGACATATACTCGTCCAATTATGGAATAGTGTACATGTTCTCACTAGAGGCGCCCGGCTCTATCATATTCTCATGATTTCATAACTCCGATCACATACGAGTGGCACAGGTTGTGCCAGAGGCACCATTTAGCGATGGCGCTTGTGCCATCTGGGGTGTGGAAAAAAAGTGTTCATATACAGGAGGGAGGGAGGGCACAGATTAAAATCGGATCCAATTAAATGAAACTGGCCTAGAGCTTCCAAAAAACCTGCCTTCATTTTTATTTTTCTTGATTCCAATAACCCAAGAATTTGATTTATGGAAAGAAAAAGGTTTTTATACATGAGAGAGAGAGAGAGAGAGAGAGAGAGAGAGAGAGAGAGAGAGAGAGGAGAGAGAGAGAGAGAAGAGAGACAGAGAGAGAGACAGAGAGAGAGACAGAGAGAGGGAGGGAGAGAGAAAGGAGAGAGAGAGAGGAGAGAGAGAGAGGAGGAGAGAGAGAGAAGGAGAGAGAGACAGAGATAGAGGGAGAGAGAGAGAGAAAGACAGAGAGAGAGGAGAGAGAGAGAGGGGAGAGAGTGAAGGGGTGAGGAAGTGATAGTGCTAGAGAGAGAGACAGAAAGAGAGAGAGAGAGACAGAGAGTGAGAGAGAGTGAGAGGAAGAGAGAGAGGGAGAGATAGAGAGAGAGGGGGGAGGGGAGAGAGAGACAGAGAGAGAGGGAGAGAGGGAGGGAGAGAGAGGGGGTGGGGAGGGGAGAGAGTGAAGGGGTGAGGAAGTGATAGTGCTAGAGAGAGGAGAAAGAGAGAGAGAGAGAGAGAGAGAGAGAGAGAGAGAGAGAGAGAGAGAGAGAGAGAGAGAGAGGGCAAGGAAGCGATAGTGCTTGAGAGAGACAGAAAGAGAGAGGAGGAGGGGGAAGAGAGACAGAAATAGAAATGGGCAGCTAAGATAGATATAGAGATACAGAGACAGATACAGAGACACAGCGAGCCAGAGACAGACATAGAGACACAGCGAGCCAGAGACAGACACAGCGAGCCAGAGACAGACACAGCGAGCCAGAGACAGACAGCGAGCTAGAAACAGACACAGAGACACAGCGAGCCAGAGACAGACACAGAGACACAGCGAGCCAGAGACAGACACAGCGAGCCAGAGACAGACACAGCCCGCCAGAGACAGATACAGAGACACAGCGAGCCAGAGACAGACACAGCGAGCCAGAGACAGATACAGAGACACAGCGAGCCAGAGACAGACACAGCGAGCCAGAGACAGACACAGCCCGCCAGAGACAGACAGCGAGCTAGAAACAGACACAGAGACACAGCGAGACAGAGACAGACACAGAGACACAGCGAGCCAGAGACAGACACAGCCCGCCAGAGACAGACACAGCGAGCCATAGACAGACACAGCGAGCCAGAGACAGACACAGAAACAGCGAGCCAGAGACAGACACAGCGAGCCAGAGACAGACACAGTGAGCCAGAGACAGACACAGAGACACAGCGAGCCAGAGACAGACACAGCGAGCCAGAGACAGACAGCGAGCCAGAGACAGACACAGCGAGCCAGAGACAGACACAGCGAGCCAGAGACAGACACAGATACACAGTGAGCCAGAGACAGACACAGAGACACAGCGAGCCAGAGACAGACACAGCGAGCCAGAGACAGACACAGCCCGCCAGAGACAGACAGCGAGCTAGAAACAGACACAGAGACACAGCGAGCCAGAGACAGACACAGAGACACAGCGAGCCAGAGACAGACACAGAGACACAGCGAGCCAGAGACAGACACAGCGAGCCAGAGACAGACACAGCGAGCCAGAGACAGACACAGTGAGCCAGAGACAGACACAGTGAGCCAGAGACAGACACAGAGACACAGCGAGCCAGAGACAGACACAGCGAGCCAGAGACAGACACAGCGAGCCAGAGACAGACACAGAGACAGCGAGCCAGAGACAGACACAGAGACACAGCGAGCCAGAGACAGACGCAGCCAGTCAGAGACAGACACAGCGAGCCAGAGACAGACACAGAGACAGAGCGAGCCAGAGACAGACACAGCCAGCCAGAGACAGACACAGCGAGCCAGAGACAGACACAGCCAGCCGGAGACAGACACAGAGACAGAGCGAGCCAGAGAGAGACACAGAGACAGAGCGAGCCAGAGACAGACACAGCCAGCCAGAGACAGACACAGCCAGCCAGAGACAGACACAGCGAGCCAGAGACAGACACAGCCAGCCAGAGACAGACACAGAGACACAGCGAGCCAGAGACAGACACAGAGACACAGCGAGCCAGAGACAGACACAGTGAGCCAGAGACAGACACAGCCAGCCAGAGACAGACACAGCGAGCCAGAGACAGACACAGCGAGCCAGAGACAGCGAGCCAGAGACAGACACAGTGAGCCAGAGACAGACACAGTGAGCCAGAGACAGACACAGAGACACAGCGAGCCAGAGACAGACACAGCGAGCCAGAGACAGACACAGCGAGCCAGAGACAGACACAGAGACAGCGAGCCAGAGACAGACACAGAGACACAGCGAGCCAGAGACAGACGCAGCCAGTCAGAGACAGACACAGCGAGCCAGAGACAGACACAGAGACAGAGCGAGCCAGAGACAGACACAGCCAGCCAGAGACAGACACAGCGAGCCAGAGACAGACACAGCCAGCCGGAGACAGACACAGAGACAGAGCGAGCCAGAGAGAGACACAGAGACAGAGCGAGCCAGAGACAGACACAGCCAGCCAGAGACAGACACAGCCAGCCAGAGACAGACACAGCGAGCCAGAGACAGACACAGCCAGCCAGAGACAGACACAGAGACACAGCGAGCCAGAGACAGACACAGAGACACAGCGAGCCAGAGACAGACACAGTGAGCCAGAGACAGACACAGCCAGCCAGAGACAGACACAGCGAGCCAGAGACAGACACAGCGAGCCAGAGACAGCGAGCCAGAGACAGACACAGCGAGCCAGAGACAGAGACACAGCCAGCCAGAGACAGTCACGTATGTCGGTATTTAGACTCCCGAGCCACATCATCAAGAACGGGCACTAATGACGACTACTGGGCCACGGCGGCTGTATCCCTCAACCTGAGAACAGAAACCCAGCAAAACTAGAGCCTACCTACAGACAGCACCTTACAGACATGCTTGACACATCATCTGACTGTGATCACGAACACTCTGGAAGAATTCACTGCAATAGACCTAGGACTTGCGATCCAGCTCACGCTCAACAGAAAACACAAGAAGGCACAAGCTCTTCCTACATAGACGTTATACTCATGTACATCTGACTTAATCATGAATTATGCATTCCGATAGATGACAGTTTGCGCAACCAGTTCTGGTGTACAGAACATTTTCTCGGTTGATTTCATACATAATTTGCTGTTAAGCCTGGAGTTTTATTGTTTATTATTATTGATGATGTTAAAACTCCATGGCAAGAAGTAGTACCGCAGCTATGCTATATAAAGCACTATACATGAAAACAACGGGCCGCCAAGCTAGAGACAGCAGTATCTCAGGCTGCTATAACGAATGACTAGGATCGGCGATGAATATAAAAAAAGTACTAATGCAGCAATGCTACCTAAACAGATTGCATGTCCTTGACAGGATGACGCAACCAATCCAGCCTTTTTTCTGTTTGTGATTTTCTAGGCAATTTTACATTCAGTAATTTGCCATTATTTTCTGTTTGTGATTTTCTAGGCAATTTTACATTCTGTAATTTACCATTATTTTCTGAACGGCAGACACTTATACCAGTTTGAAAACCAACATAAAGCGGCCTGTTACTGAACTGCTTGCGGCTGACTCCGAGACCGGTATGTCGGGATTGTGAAACTGCGTTCATGCTCCGACATGCCAAATTAGACATAACTGAATATTACGAGAAGCCATGCTATAGAGAGCAGTACTAGAATCTGCGACACCGACAACAGTACTACAGCAGCAATGCTATATACAGCAGTACCACCGCTGATATTCTAGACAACACTACTATCTGCAACCTGTCCCCTGTAAGTAGCGGGGCCTCACATCCGACAGCCCGCACGTCAAGATATGCTGAGATTATAAAACAGCCAAATATTCCGCCAGTCATCACCCCTGCCTGGATCCCTCTGTCCAGGGGACGAAACTGGAGACAGCATGAAAACAAAACCAGCAGTAGGTGGTGTCCCAGGCCGAGATGAGTTATCTCTCCCTGCTGGATTCGCTCTGGTATCTTCATCATCGCAAGTACCCACAACACTGCGGGGTAGCTTTCAATAAAAAACCCAGTTATCATTTTATTGCTACTGCAGCCGTCAAGTGATCATGTAGAAACTTTCAGCCGGGTTTCCTGTTACACCAATATCAGTTCATCAACTTCTCTGGTAAACAAATGGTGTGCAGCCAAACGGTCTCCAAAATTCGATGTGGCTGACTAACACATTGAAATTATGATTTAAAACCATCACCAATAAGCCCATGAGGTATGTGTATGCATGTTGCGTGAGGGGAATCTCTGCCTGCCTGCCTGCCTGCCTGCCTGTCTGTCTGTCTGTAGCGTGTGTGGTATGTTATATAGATGACACTGTGTAAACACATCGGTTACAGTCGTATTCCAGCTTGATGTATTGAAGACACGATCCATAAGTTTTAATACTAGCGTCTTGTTCAGTCAAACTCAACCAACACACACGCACACACACACGCGCGCGCGCACGCACACACACACACGCGCGCACGCACACACACACATACAAACCATGGAGGGTAGTGCATATCGAACGTTTACAGTAATTCAAAACACAACATTGGACTCCACATTAAACTCAAAGTTGTATATTCGAAAGTCATGCTTTACATTAACTGGATGTAGACATCCCGACATGTGAGAATAAACCTCAGAATCAGCTGGAAACTAATGCACCAGTGCAATGGGAGGAAGCATGGAAGGGGCTGATGTAGTCAGTGAGGCACGAACTCTACTCACGTAATCAGTGAGGCACGAACACTACTCCTGTAGAGGCAAGAAATCGGCTGATGGACAGTGACGAGACACTAGCGCCCCCTCCCCCCCCCGCTCCCCCACCCCCGACCTGTGGAAGCCATGCACGTCGATGTCGTATTTCAGTGCCGAGAGAGGAGATATAACCAACTTCTCATGTAAACAGTGAGCAAAGATAGTTTGGAACGACAGCTGCATGTGAAGACTGAGTACGCATGGTTATACCCCATGTGCAGTGACGTTAATCATCATAACAAATACCAGTCTAATGAAGCCGACGCCTGATGGAAGCAACAGATGCATTTTAAAAACCTAAACTTTCCGTTTCTCGTTTGTCTAGAAAATGTCTTCTAATATCTACTATTTCCCATTATATTATATGCGAGCTAATCAATGTTAATGTATTTAATAATTCAGCTGGCCAAATTACTTTAGTAGCCTCAATGCATCATATTTCCTATTATTATTGATTCGGCATTGATTAATAACGTTAACACTAACGGGTTTCCGTACTTTCGCCAGTTTCTGTTTTAACCATTCGCAGGTAACGATATCCCACTATCTGAAGCTCCGTAGGCGCGAGAAATGCTAAGATGTTCACACGACATTGACCAGTTCGCCATTTCCTTACCCAGCTCACAGCTACCTCAGGTATCTGATTTACGAGATGTGCGCCGAAGCGATGCAGCAAATGGGTTTCGAACCGATAACGTTAAAAAAAATCGTTTTGCGGCTGAGTTGCGACTACCATCTAACCATCTCTGGGAGGTAGCCAGGGTTTCAGCCCCGAAGTCTAGGGGATCTGAGAAGTCAGCTGGGAGCTTCGCATTCAAGGTTTCTGCAGTCGATGGCCACAATTTTCTGTCTATCGTCTTGACGTTGCCAGCCAATGGCTTCATTGACCACCTTCTCTTGCACCCTCCCTTCTTAAAACCACTATCTTCCTCTTATAGGTGGTTTCAACTTTTTCTTTAGTGTGGATTTCAGCAGGAAATTGTCATGGTATACCGCTCATATCGTAGGCCGTGTGAGCCATGTCACGGCAAACACGTTGGAGGAAAGCCCTACCCGCGAGTAGATACAGCCCTGGATGGAAAAGCCATGGTGAGTGTTAGTGTGCTGGCCTGCCAAACAGTTGTCCAGGTTCAATCCCCAGCAGAGGCAGGATTATTTATGTTCGACCCAGAATGTAATGGCGAAAGGTTAAAGGTTAAAGCCGAGATGATCGATTTCATTGCCCGGGGATGACCCCATCTGGCTCGGTCTATCTCAGCAAAAACGGCAAGCCGCCTGCCGGGAGCGGGTCATGAAGCACAAACTCCATAGCTCCAGCGTCGATGGCCGGGGGTGTCCAGGGTTCACAGCCAGCTTAGATTGTGATGGCCTACAGTGCGTTGGTCTGACGCTGTACACCCCAGCTGCAGTGTGTGCTCTGGGACTAGGTGTGTTGGTCTGACACTGTACACCCCAGCTGCAGTGTGTGCTCTGGGACTAGGTGTGTTGGTCTGACGCTGTACACCCCAGCTGCAGTGTGTGCTCTGGGACTAGGTGTGTTGGTCTGACGCTGTACACCCCAGCTGCAGTGTGTGCTCTGGGACTAGGTGTGTTGGTCTGACGCTGTACACCCCAGCTGCAGTGTGTGCTCTGGGACTAGGTGTGTTGGTCTGACACTGTACACCCCAGCTGCAGTGTGTGCTCTGGGACTAGGTGTGTTGGTCTGACGCTGTACAACCCCAGCTGCAGTGTGTGCTCTGGGACTAGGTGTGTTGGTCTGACGCTGTACACCCCAGCTGCAGTGTGTGCTCTGGGACTGGGTGTGTTGGTCTGACGCTGTACACCCCAGCTGCAGTGTGTGCTCTGGGACTAGGTGTGTTGGTCTGACACTGTACACCCCAGCTGCAGTGTGTGCTCTGGGACTAGGTGTGTTGGTCTGACGCTGTACACCCCAGCTGCAGTGCTCTGGGACTAGGTGTGTTGGTCTAACACTGTACACCCCAGCTGCAGTGTGCTCTGGGACTAGGTGTGTTGGTCTGACACTGTACACCCCAGCTGCAGTGTGTGCTCTGGGACTAGGTGTGTTGGTCTGACACTGTACACCCCAGCTGCAGTGTGTGCTCTGGGACTAGGTGTGTTGGTCTGACACTGTACACCCCAGCTGCAGTGTGTGCTCTGGGACTAGTTTCCGGTACCTGGATGGAATCTCACTCTCATGCCAAAGTCGGACACGCTGATCTATAAGTCAGAGAAGTGCATAAGGTGCGCTCAATTCCCAGTAATGGAAAGGACGAAGAAGAAGAACATGATGAGGAAGAGAAGCAGGTGGGAAAGAAAGATGAAAAGGAAGTAGATGGTGATGATGTTGACGACGACGATGGCGATAAAGCAGAAGGAGAAGAAACAGATGATAATGATAAAGAAGATGATAATGATGAAGAAGATGATAATGATGAAGAAGATGATAATGATGAAGAAGATAATAATGATGAAGAAGATGATAATGATGAAGAAGATGATAATGATGAAGAAGATGATAATGATGAAGAAGATGATAATGATGAGAAAAAAGAATAATTTACGAGTGCAAAATATTGTTTATAACGAACTCTGATCTCGTTTAGTAGATCTCTGTTAGTCCTTATTCTGTCTATGACCTCCACACTCCGCTGTCACTGACCTGTCCGGGTGCAGATTAGTCAACTGAAGCACGTCCGTTCCGACGTCTAACACAACACCAGGCTTTCTTTGGTTTGTTATTATGTCTTGATATATTATTCTCTCCAGTAAAGTGAAAACCATACTCATGTAATATTATAAAATTAACATAACACTGGTACACAAATAATAGAATAAGAATATGTGTGGCAATAAAGCGGTGGATAGTGCCCTGGCATGTCAGCGAGGCAACCAGATTCAGTCCTCAGAGGGAAAGAAATTTATGCTAATGCATGCGGGCCTGACATCCGCTCAATATGAAATAACATTAAGGCATAAGAATGGGATGAGAAGAAAAGTTGAAAAAATGTGAACAATGAAGAGAAAATTAAAATTTGAAGAAAAAGAATAATTTAAAAAAAAATAAAAATAAATGTTTGCTACTTATCTCAGAATCACAGGCTGAGATGCCAGGGGTGTAAAATCGATACAAGAGAGTACACTGGGAAAGGGTGATGGAAAAGACACTGGTGGCCTCACATCATAATGACGTGGCCCAGTATATTTTAAAGTCTAATTGCCACCCCTATGGCTACATCTGCCATGGGAGTGGGCTGACCTGCATACGATGACTACAACAAACAAGAATCGTTTACCTGTTTAGCTGAATATCCCGCCTGCAGGAAATAGGCAATTACCCAGAAGCACGTACGCCTCAGAGTTCTCATACAACTTCAATTAAATTAACGTTCCTGGCGAGTCTGCCAGCAGTTTGTTTTTTCTTAATCCTTGAAGCAAGTCTGCCAAAATGGTGGATCATTGGTGAGTATCCAGCCGCAGAAAACACAACTGTTCTGGCAAAGATTCAGGTTTCAGAAGCACTCTCACTACACGATTATCCCAAAGAAACAAAACAATAATGCGTTGATGTGCTATTTCCTTTAATTAATACTCACTCATTGTGTGTATTTTGCTTCATAGGGACCAGCAAGTAAAAAACAAACAAAATTCAGTACTCAACGATTGAAATTATGAACCCGATCGTCATGAGTTGTTTACCATACGACAATGGTTCATGTATCCACAGCGTAGTATTTATCCACGCCTCAGTAAATCTCAGGAGCACAATTTAAAAGTTGTTTCTCTCTAATCAGATCTCATAGAAACGTATCTACCGCCAGCTGGTCCAGCAGGCAATGGTACAAGTTGTAATGTCAAGTGTGAACATACATGTCCCGCACTGTTTAATGACTACTTTCAATGACAAGCGTTCACCATGCGGTCCGAAAATAAAGCAGGCAATTTTATCAGAACAAAGAATTGTTTGGGTAAACCAAAAACACGCGCTAGTGTATCTCCCGGGAGAATAGTTCTATCCTGCAGAATCTGCTTGTCACTGCTACAGCTTCAGGTGTTGGTTAGACACGAGATTATCGCCGCGGACACGCTAAATTGTCTCAATATTACCGTTATGGAATGTTCTAGTCACTCGTCACTAAAAAACATTATCATGAACAATGGTTTTACTCACAACTGATTCCAAAAGGCGCAACAGTAAATACTACCAACTAACTACACTAAAAGATAGGAACTAGGCAATGCGGAGTCACGACAAACAATTAGGATTTTATTCATACTTTCCACCTGTAGATAAAACGAAAAAGTACGTGCGAGAAACAAAGTTTACTTTTTCAATCCACCAACAGAACATTAGAACAACGAACTGTAAGCCACAATGAACAATGCATTTACAACTCCACCTTTGGAAAATGCTGAACGGGTCATAGAACGAACAAACTCCTTTACCGATGAAATGACAACGCCCTAGCACACGATTTGTCACGTCTGAGTTGTCCTACTGGGTGGTAATGTCAACAAATTAAATCTCGTAGTGAAAGTACCAGACTTACTTGCATGTGGCACAGCTATTCGAGAAATCGACGTGAGACTAATGTCTGTATTCTTAACGTTTTGTTTTTACATTAATTAGCAAATTATTATTCTGTTTAGTTCTCGGTGTTTTCGTCTTCGAATTTCTTAAGTGACTAATTATCCCACACAGACAGGCGAAGTGGCTAATTATCACACACAAATATGTGAATATGTCTAATAATTTACAATGCACCCATAAGTGCCACCGACATATATCTACTCGCACAAATTCACGTCCCTGGCAGAGCGCTCAGCAATCACTATATTCCTAGCCCTCAATCACTCGAGGTTATTTCTGCTTTCGAGCTGAGGTTCGGTATTTAGCCAACCCGAGCATTTTTCCTTTCTTTGAACTGCCAGGCTTGGACCGAAGGTAATAAAGCGTGCCTACTCTCTCATCCCACCGCAACGTTTAACGCTCACCGTGATATGTGGTTCCGCAGTGGCAGTGCTGGAGGGGGCTGGCTACCTCACGGAATAAGCGGCACGCTACAGATCTCACGAGATCCCGCCGCTGTTTGAACAGACGACAGAAATAACATTTGCTGGGTAAAAGTTTCCCAAATTTCCTCATCTCAAGCGAGCAAGCCACGTACAAAGCGTTCTAAGAAAATAGCTGGCGCATTCTATTCGAGTGCAGCGTTTACATTTCGTTACAGAATATTCCGGGATTATGAATCAGAAATTTGCCAGATAGAACAGAATCTTTTGAAAACATACTGAAGACAAGAAGCCAAGTTATTGCAAAATATGATGGATACAACATATCCAGAAGCTGCACATTCTGGTCTCTCTGATGAATGTAATAGGACAGCTGAATAGGGTGATCACGGATTTCCATAACCCAGCGATGTTGTATCAATTCCGTAGCTGAACCCAATCCGAAAGTATACCATCCAGTATCGTTATCGTTGAATATGTTACTTTCCATCAA
Source organism: Cepaea nemoralis (assembly GCA_014155875.1). Lineage (NCBI taxonomy): Eukaryota > Metazoa > Mollusca > Gastropoda > Stylommatophora > Helicidae > Cepaea > Cepaea nemoralis. The sequence goes on from JACEFZ010008662.1 coordinate 65,031, forward strand.
TTTTGACAGCTGTTGAGGAAACTTCAGCTTTCATTTCTTCGTGTACTCAAGGAATGTAAATTGCGTCGTTGGGGTATTTCACGCAAAATTTAATTGTCTCATCTGTTCCTGATTTTTTCTTATACACTATAATGTTTTGTACTTATTGTAATGTCTTCTTCATATTTATAACCTCTGATTTCTTTTCAAGCACCGCGGTTATGCATGGGTTTGGCTGGGAGAACGTATGAAGGACGTAGTCGACTGTTTACAACCAGTGTGTCAATGAAAGAGGGCCGCGGTAGCGTTGTGGCTGCACTTTGCCTGCCGGCCCGCTGTCATGGGTTCGAATCTACATAGGGGAGGATTGATAAACTGGACCTGGGCTCCCATGGGGGGGGGGGGGGGTGGAACCTGAACTGGGTACCAGGAAATGTCTTGGTAAGTAAAGGCACAGGCTTAACACTCAGCACATCAGCCAGCCAGAGCCGGGTGGCTTGTGGAATATTGTTAGCACCATATGTCTGCAAGCATCCTCGACTGACTGACTGACTGACTGACTGACTGACTGACTGACTGACTGGCTGGCTGACTGACTGACTGACTGACTAGCTGGCGGCATGTGTACAATATTGCTAGCAGGATATGTCTGCAAGCATCCTCGACTGACTGACTGACTGACTGACTGACTGACTGACTGGCTGACTGACTGACTGACTGACTAGCTGGCGGCATGTGTACAATATTGCTAGCAGGATATGTCTGCAAGCATCCTCGACTGACTGACTGACTGACTGACTGACTGACTGACTGACTGACTAGCTGACGGCATGTGTACAATATTGCTAGCACCATATGTCTACAAGCATCCTCGACTGACTGACTGACTGACTGACTAGCTGACGGCATGTGTACAATATTGCTAGCACCATATGTCTACAAGCATCCTCGACTGACTGACTGACTGACTGACTAGCTGACGGCATGTGTACAATATTGCTAGCACCATATGTCTACAAGCATCCTCGACTGACTGACTGACTGACTGACTAGCTGACGGCATGTGTACAATATTGCTAGCACCATATGTCTACAAGCATCCTCGACTGACTGACTGACTGACTGACTAGCTGACGGCATGTGTACAATATTGCTAGCACCATATGTCTACAAGAATCCTCGACTGACTGACTAGCTGGTGGTATGTGTACAATATTGCTAGCACCATATGTCTACAAGAATCCTCGACTGACTGACTAGCTGGCGGCATGTGTACAATATTGCTAGCACCATGTGTCTACAAGGATCTTCGACTGACTGACTGACTGACTGACTAGCTGACGGCATGTGTACAATATTGCTAGCACCATATGTCTACAAGAATCCTCGACTGACTGACTAGCTGACGGCATGTGTACAATATTGTTAGCACCATATGTCTACAAGCATCCTCGACTGACTGACTAGCTGGCGGCATGTGTACAATATTGCTAGCACCATGTGTCTACAAGGATCTTCGACTGACTGACTGACTGACTGACTAGCTGACGGCATGTGTACAATATTGCTAGCACCATATGACTACAAGAATCCTCGACTGACTGACTAGCTGACGGCATGTGTACAATATTGTTAGCACCATATGTCTACAAGCATCCTCGACTGACTGACTAGCTGACGGCATGTGTACAATATTGCTAGCACCATATGTCTACAAGAATCCTCGACTGATTGACTGACTGACTAGCTGACGGCATGTGTACAATATTGCTAGCACCATATGTCTACAAGAATCCTCGACTGACTGACTAGCTGGTGGTATGTGTACAATATTGCTAGCACCATATGTCTACAAGCATCCTCGACTGACTGACTAGCTGGCGGCATGTGTACAATATTGCTAGCACCATGTGTCTACAAGGATCTTCGACTGACTGACTGACTGACTGACTAGCTGACGGCATGTGTACAATATTGATAGCACCATATGTCTACAAGAATCCTCGACTGACTGACTAGCTGACGGCATGTGTACAATATTGTTAGCACCATATGTCTACAAGCATCCTCGACTGACTGACTAGCTGGCGGCATGTGTACAATATTGCTAGCACCATGTGTCTACAAGGATCTTCGACTGACTGACTGACTGACTGACTAGCTGACGGCATGTGTACAATATTGCTAGCACCATATGTCTACAAGAATCCTCGACTGACTGACTAGCTGACGGCATGTGTACAATATTGTTAGCACCATATGTCTACAAGCATCCTCGACTGACTGACTAGCTGACGGCATGTGTACAATATTGCTAGCACCATATGTCTACATGAATCCTCGACTGACTGACTGACTGACTGACTAGCTGACGGCATGTGTACAATATTGCTAGCACCATATGTCTACAAGAATCCTCGACTGACTGACTAGCTGACGGCATGTGTACAATATTGTTAGCACCATATGTCTACAAGCATCCTCGACTGACTGACTAGCTGACGGCATGTGTACAATATTGCTAGCACCATATGTCTACAAGAATCCTCGACTGACTGACTAGCTGACGGCATGTGTACAATATTGTTAGCACCATATGTCTACAAGCATCCTCGACTGACTGACTGACTAGCTGGCGGCATGTGTACAATATTGCTAGCACCATATGTCTACAAGCATCCTCGACTGACTGACTGACTAGCTGGCGGTATGTGTACAATATTGCTAGCACCATATGTCTACAAGCATCCTCGACTGACTGACTGACTGACTGACTAGCTGGCGGTATGTGTACAATATTGCTAGCACCATATGTTTACCAGGATCCTCGACTGACTGACTAGCTGGCGGTATGTGTACAATATTGCTAGCACCATATGTCTACAAGGATCCTCGATTGACTGACTGACTGACTGACTGACTAGCTGGCGGCATGTGTACAATATTGCTAGCACCGTATGTCTAAAAGGATCCTGGACTGACTGACTGACTAGCTGGCGGTATGTGTACAATATTGCTAGCACCATATGTCTACAAGCATCCTCGATTGACTGACTGACTAGCTGGCGGCATGTGTACAATATTGCTAGCACCTTATGTCTACAAGGATCCTCGACTGACTGACTGACTGACTGACTAGCTGGCGGTATGTGTACAATATTGCTAGCACCTTATGTCTACAAGGATCCTCGATTGACTGACTGACTAGCCGGCGGCATGTGTACAGTATTGCTAGCACCACATGTCTACAAGGATCCTCGACTGACTGACTGACTGACTGACTAGCTGGCGGTATGTGTACAATATTGCTAGCACCTTATGTCTACAAGGATCCTCGATTGACTGACTGACTAGCCGGCGGCATATGTACAGTATTGCTAGCACCACATGTCTACAAGGATCCTCGACTGACTGACTGACTGACTGACTAGCTGGCGGTATGTGTACAATATTGCTAGCACCGTATGTCTAAAAGGATCCTGGACTGACTGACTGACTAGCTGGCGGTATGTGTACAATATTGCTAGCACCGTATGTCTACAAGGATCCTCGACTGACTGACTGACTAGCTGGCGGCATGACTGACTAGCTGGCGGCATACGTACAATATTGCTAGCAACACATGTCTACAAGGATCCTCGACTGACTGACTAGCTGGCGATATGTGTACAATATTGCTAGCACCAAATGTCTACAAGGATCCTCGACTGACTGACTAGCTGGCGGCATGTGTACAATATTGCCAGCACCACATGTCTACAAGGATCCTCGACTGACTGACTGACTGACTGACTAGCTGGCGGTATGTGTACAATATTGCTAGCACCATATGTTTACAAGGATCCTCGACTGACTGACTAGCTGGCGGCATGTGTACAATATTGCTAGCACCATGTGTCTACAAGCATCCTCGACTGACTGACTGACTAGCTGACGGCATGTACAATATTGCTAGCACCATGTGTCTACAAGGATCCTCGACTGACTGACTAGCTGGCGGCATGTGTACAATATTGCTAGCACCGTATGTCTACAAGGATCTTGGACTGACTGACTGACTGACTGACTAGCTGGCGGCATACGTACAATATTGCTAGCACCACATGTCTACAAGGATCCTAGATTGACTGACTGACTGACTGACTGACTGACTAGCTGGCGGTATGTGTACAATATTGCTAGCACCACATGTCTACAAGGATCCTCGACTGACTGACTGACTGACTGACTGACTGACTGACTAGCTGGCGGCATGACTGACTAGCTGACGGCATGTGTACAATATTGCTAGGACCGTATGTCTACAATGATTCTCGACTGACTGACTGACTGACTGACTAGCTGGCGGCATGACTGACTAGCTGACGGCATGTGTACAATATTGTTAGGATCGTATGTCTACAATGATTCTCGACTGACTGACTGACTGACTGACTGACTGACTGACTGACTGACTGACTGACTGACTGACTAGCTGACGGCATGTGTACAATATTGTTAGGATCGTATGTCTACAGTGATTCTCGACTGACTGACTGACTGACTGACTGACTGACTGACTGACTAGCTGACGGCATGTGTACAATATTGCTAGCACTGTATGTCTACAATGATCCTCGACTGACTGACTAGTGGCGGTATGTTTGCGGGAAACGGAGCATGTGTGAGTTAGCACGGAATGTTGTGATGACGATTTTGGTATCAGTCTATCAATTAGAGCCTGTGATGATGATTCTGATATCAATCAATCAATTAGAGCCAGTGAAAACGATTCTGATATCAATCAATAAATCAGAACATGTGATGACGATTCTGGTATCAATAAATCAATCAGAGCCTGTGATGACGATTATGATATTAGTCAATCAATCAATTATAGCTTGCTTTTGCGATTCTGGTATAAATAAATCAATGAATCAGAGCCTGTGATGACGATTCTGGTATCAATAAATCAATCAATCAGAGCTTGTTATAACGGTTCTTGTATCAATAAACCAAGGAATCAGAGCCTGTGATGACGATTCTGCTATCAATAAATCAATCAATCAGAGCATATTATGACGATTCTGGTATCAATAAATCAATCAATCAGAGCTAGTTATGACGAATCTGTTATCAATAAATCAGTCAGAGCTTGTTGCTTGCTTGTGTTCGTTGGCTTGAGCTCCAACGCAAAGTCCTGTATGTCGGATGAAGGCATCCTGTTGTCCAACATCAGTGTGATGTCATACAGGACCTGAGGTCTGCGTGAGTATCCGTTGTCTCATGTCTGGCTTTTTGGTGTGCAGACTGGTGGTTCCTCGCCGTACAGGCAGACACTCTCCGACTTTGGAGGAATCGCCGATCCTACTGACTTTAGCCAGGACCCCGAAGGGACCTGTTGCCCAGGACGCTCGACGAGGACGCGTCAATAGGTCTTGGCCAGTATATAACCCGGCCCTGGTGCCTTGGAAACACCTCTGCGTCCCAGTCAGAGCTTGTGATAACGATGCTGGTATTAATAAATCAGTAAATCAGAGCCTGTGATGACGATTCTGGTATCAATAAATCAGTCAATCAGAGCTTGTTATAACGATTCTGGTATCAATAAATAAATTAATTAGGGCCTATTATGACGATTCTGGTATAAATAAATTAATCAATCATAGCCTATGATGACGATTCTGGTATCAATAAATCAATAAATCAGAGCTTGTTATGACGATTTTGGTATCAATAAATCAATTAGAGCCTGTGATGACGATTCTGGTATTAATCAATAACGGCGTGTGATGACGATTCTTATAGCAATAAATTAATAAGAGCTTATGGCACATGACCAGCACACGAATACAAGTTACAGTTTTGAGAACAGACAGCGTTCATGAGGTTGTATAGGACTGTAGTCACAATCACTACAATCAAGGCATTTGAACTTAAATGTTACAGACAAACGCTAGCATTTCACGCTATAAGTCAAAGAACTGCTCGTATGAAAACCATTTAAGCAGGGCAACTAGATGGCAGTAGAGCAAGAGGTTAGCAGCACTAATTGGAAGATGGATGGTTGCTTGTGGAAAGCTTAAGATCTAATTATAAACATTCGATTCTTTGGCTTTCAAGTCGTCTGAGCCATATAAAGGGCTTGCATCTATGGGAATGAGATTGAGGCCGAGATGTGTCACTCGAACAGGTTCCAGAGTGCCATCTTCATTAGAGTGGGGTTGAGGCCAAGATGTGTCTCAATCAGGTACCAACCATCAACCAGAAATTCACCAATTTGAAAGACCTAGAGAAGATGGAAATATAAAGAGAGTTTACGGAAAAAAGATAAAAAATAGGAGGCAAGTCTAAAATTTTTAGCATGTTAACGACAACTAAATGTTATAATTCAAAAGAAAACACACACACACCGAGAAAAGGGTTGAAGTCTGGAGAGCAGAAGGTATGCAATTATACAAGCAAGAAGATAGCATACAGCGATGGAAGAACAACGTGAGACAAGAAGATAGCATCCAGCGATGGAAGAACAATGTGAGACAAGAAGATAACATCCAGCGATGGAAGAACATATGACAAGAAGATAGCACCCACCGTTGGAAGAACATATGACAAGAAGATAGCATCCAGCGATGGAAGAACTACATGAGACAAGAAGATAGCATCTAGCGATGGAAGAACAACGTGAGACAAGAAGATAGCATCCAGCGATGGAAGAACATATGACAAGAAGATAGCATCCAGCGATGGAAGAACATATGACAAGAAGATAGCATCCAGCGATGGAAGAACATGAGACAAGAAGATAGCATCCAGCGATGGAAGAACATATGACAAGAAGATAGCATCCAGCGATGGAAGAACATATGACAAGAAGATAGCATCCAGCGATGGAAGAACATGAGACAAGAAGATAGCATCCAGCGATGGAAGAACAACGTGAGACAAGAAGATAGCATCCAGCGATGGAAGAACAATGTGAGACAAGAAGATAGCACCCAGCGATGGAAGAACATATGACAAGAAGATAGCATCCAGCGATGGAAGAACATATGACAAGAAGATAGCACCCAGCGTTGGAAGAACATATGACAAGAAGATAGCATCCAGCGATGGAAGAACATGAGACAAGAAGATATCATCCAGCGATGGAAGAACAACGTGAGACAAGAAGATAGCATCCAGCGATGGAAGAACATATGACAAGAAGATAGCATCCAGCGATGGAAGAGCATATGACAAGAAGATAGCATCCAGCGATGGAAGAACATGAGACAAGAAGATAGCATCCAGCGATGGAAGAACATATGACAAGAAGATAGCATCCAGCGATGGAAGAACATATGACAAGAAGATAGCACCCAGCGTTGGAAGAACATATGACAAGAAGATAGCATCCAGCGATGGAAGAACATGAGACAAGAAGATATCATCCAGCGATGGAAGAACAATGTGAGACAAGAAGATAGCATCCAGCGATGGATGTATTATGTGAGACAAGAAGATAGCATCCAGCGATGGAAGAACTACATGAGACAAGAAGATAGCATCCAGCGATGGAAGAACTACATGACACAAGAAGATAGCATCCAGCGATGGAAGAACATGAGACAAGAAGATAGCATCCAGCGATGGAAGAACAACGTGAGACAAGAAGATAGCATCCATCGATGGAAGAACATAAGACAAGAAGATAGCACCCAGCGTTGGAAGAACTACATGAGACAAGAAGATAGCATCCAGCGATGGAAGAACATGAGACAAGAAGATAGCATCCGACGATGGAAGAACAATGTGAGACAAGAAGATAGCATCCAGCGATGGAAGAACGTGAGACAAGAAGATAGCATTCAGCTTTGGAAGACCATGAGACAAGTAGATAGCATCCAGCGATGGAAGAACATGAGACAAGAAGATAGCATCCAGCGATGGAAGAACTACATGAGACAAGAAGATAGTGGAGATCATTTGCTGACATATTTATTTGTTTTTTTTTTTTTGTATTTTGGGGAACAACGATTGATTGATTGATTGATTGATTGATTGATTGACAGATATGTTGTTGGACTGATTTATGGAAACTGACGAAAGGTGAGGAAATCTAAGTGTGCCCCTGGTATCCGTGTCTGTCCTACGCTTATATGAGTGCAAACCAGTAGTAACTGCTACAAGTTACCTTGCCTTCGATGCAGTCAGTGTGCCGCATTGTGCGGCAAGTGTGCCACCAGCTATCTCACACAGTGATAGGGTTCGAATGTCGGTGGCCTTCATTTGTCCATTGTTCTTTGTGCATAGCGTGATCTAATGTTAACTGAATGTGCTTAACTCTGACGTTAAAGCAATGGCAAACTCATTCATTCATTCATTCATTCGTTCATTCATTCATTCATTCAGTGGCATGTCCTCTGTAAAACTTCGCTCCCATAACAACCGTCAGTATAACTTTTTGATCGCAAACAAGATGTCGCAAAGGACATGCAACATGTTTTGTTGTTGCATATCCCTTACAGGACGTTGCAGTCAACATCAGCATTTTTCAGCTGCTGTTGGTGTACTAGGCAAGATTACGCTCAGTAGTTTGCCATTGCTTTCTGAGCGACCGGCTCACTTACCTCGTAAGATACCAACGCGGCGAGAACCGCTACGGATTCTCGCGCAGCATGTTAACTTACGTTGTTTATGAGCGCAAATCAGTACATATGAATGTTTCATACCACCTGTGAGTTGAGAAATCCAAAATGCCTATACAGGGATGAGATGAATGCCGTACTTGCGCGACCTGCTCAGTGTGCAGAATAATCCAGTGTCGGGAGAGAGAACAGCCTGAAATGCAATGAATAAGTGATGGGGATGGAGAAGGACAGACGTTGGCGGAGAGAAGAATAGCTTTTAGGGTACTTTTGTTTTGTGGGACCAGACTGATCGATAGCACATTATATGGATGGAATGGTAGGCGTCCATCAAAGACTGGCAGAGCTTGGAGGTCTTCACTTTGTCCTTGTAATGTTCAGTTGTTCATTGAACGTGTGAGTGGATAATTGGCTCATGTTGAAGCCTGCTTGACATCGCTGCCAGAGACAGCACCGTTGGATCAATCAGGCCAGTCAGTTGGTCAGTTAGTTCTAGCCATGTCTGCCGGCCTTTCTATGTCTGCTGCTTAGGTAAGACAGCCTTTCATCTCAGGTAAACAAATTAGATTCACCGGGATGGTTAACCCGGTCAACAAATGCCCGGAGAAGTCGGATGTGTCGGCCTAACGGCGCAAGAACGCAGCTCTGCTGTAAACAAGCACAACTAAATCACGCCCCCTCCCCCCCCCCTTCCCAAAAAAAAACAAAAAACTCCGGATGAACGCAGAAGAAGAAGAAGAAGAAGAAGAAGAAGAAGAAGAAGAAGAAGACGAAGAAGAAGAAGCAGAAGCAGAAGCAGAAGAAGAAGAAGAAGAAGAAGAAGAAGAAGAAGAAGAAGAAGAAGAAGAAGAAGAAGAAGAAGAAGAAGAAGAAGAAGATTCATTCATTGCCCATCTGTCTGTCACATTCTTCAGATCTGTTATAATTATCTTATTTGTCGAAATCACCTCTCGTAAATAGGAGACTAGCAGTCAAATGCAGATGACTACAGTAGGACAAGAAGGTGCTGAAGTATTTCGCCCTCTAACTTCGTGAACAAGTGCCGGGAGCTTGTTCTGTCAGATGAATGTAAAACATTAGGTTTTCACATATACTAGATTATGGAATAGAAAGGTGAAGTAAACAAATCTCATTCTCGCCGTAATTTAATCATTTGAAGAGGCTGGGCCACCCCAGAGCCAAGTTGTAGGAGCCACCGAAGGAGCCACGGTAGGGCTGTCGCTGTGTACCACCAGGGAGCCACTGAAGGCTTGTCGCTATGTGTCACCAGGGAGCCATGTAGGACTGTCGCTGGGTGTCCGTTTGTGTACCACCAGGGAGCTATTGTAGGGTTGTCGCTAAGTACCACCATGGAGCCATGTAGGACTGTCACTATGTACCAC
>JACEFZ010008662.1:77500-118304 GCA_014155875.1 Cepaea nemoralis
AGCAGGGCTTGTGTCATCTTCTATGTAGCATGCACATAACACAGTAGGACTGGGGAATCTTCTATGTAGCATGCACATAACATAGCAGGGCTTGTGTCATCTTCTATGTAGCATGCACATAACACAGTAAGACTGGGGAATCTTCTATGTAGCATGCACATAACATAGCAGGGCTTGTGTCATCTTCTATGTAGCATGCACATAACTTAGCAAGGCTGGTGTCATCTTCTATGTAGCATGCACATAACATAGCAAGGCTGGTGTCATCTTCTATGTAGCATGCACATAACATAGCAGGGCTTGTGTCATCTTCTATGTAGCATGCACATAACATAGCAAGGCTGGTGTCATCTTCTATGTAGCATGCACATAACATAGCAAGGCTGGTGTCATCTTCTACGTAATATGCAAACAACATCAGACGATTTCAAACGTGCCAACGATGTAATCCAAATTCATGGCTCCAAGAGAACTCTGACGTCAGGCTATCGACAGAAGCGGTGTCTTGTTCATTGAAAACGGTTTCCTTGTTTCAAAGCAGTGTCCTTCTTTTTCTTGGACTTTCGGTCAATGCATAAATTGAGAGGAGTAGTGAATTCAGAGTTGTGAACTCATAATATACTTTTCCTGCGGCGGATATTTGCCATCATTAATTGCGATATATAATTTAGATAAACGCTTTCACAGAGATTTAGGAAGTGCTTTTACAACAACAAGTGATACATTCAGAAGTGTGGACATCCAACTTACTCAAGCGAAATTAGAGCATATAACAAAACTAATGTCCAGTGAAAATCGAGTCTCTTAAGAACTGACACTGCCCGGTGTTGCGTGAATTCTGCTGCCCAAAAATGTATCCTGTGATCACAATTTCCGCCAGCCTCCCCCCACCACAACAACCACACGGGGAGATTACCGTGCTGTTCTATCTTTATGAAAAAATCCACATCTCAGGAGGCGGGAACACGAGTGGCCATTATTCCCTCCCTCCGATTAATAAAGTTCACGGATCAATAAGCGAGGTAGGATTTCTCTAGATATATGCGGTATATTCTCTCTCTCCCTTCTTGTAGAAATAATACGCCTTCTATTCAGCCGGAGAAATGAGCGCCAATTCCTGTGAAAGCTCACACGGACGCTCATCAGATAAGAAAGAGATGCAAATGGGAGATGGCATAAGAAATTACATTTAGGGAAGAGCAGATCTAAGGGCGTTAACCCAGTAGGCATATATAAATAGCAATATTACAGAGACACGATGGCGGCTGGGGACTACTAACGAACGGACAGGAAGGTGATAAAATGACGGTGAGAAACTCGCAACCGGATTACCAAATCTCATTGTGGAGTTTCCGGAAAATCAATCAATTGCGAGGATAAAAACAACGCCATAAAAATAACACGCTCAAGCGATTCCAAATAGACGTTCTCACGTCACGTGATGCAGTATGCTGAACAATGAGCGGGAAACGGGGACAAAGTGTGATTAATAACAACAGTGATGATAATAGCATAGACAAATAGGAGGACACACAAGTTAACACACAGAGTTTCCGTGTGTTGACAGCAACAAGATTCATCAGTACAGCACGTGTACCATTGCTGCTGTAACCAGAAAAATGCTCCCTGCCTAAAGTTAAATACAGACGCCACACAGTGTGCAGGCTAGGATATTTAACTGATGTAGTGCCGGAGGATAATATATACCCAAATGTGACTTCAGTTTGGACAGAAGGAGACTATATCGCCATAGTGGAATTATCATGTTATGTTTTGTTCGTTTTGTTTTTGTTTCGTAATTCCGCAATGTCAATGCTCGATGAACATAAATTGACATTATAATACTTGTTCATGTGGTTATGTGCCATATTTGGTCTAAACCTACTTGTTGTTTGGCAATTGTGACGTACATAACTCCCTTGCCGGGTCGAGGAAATACAGGCATCCTACACTGTCAGAGGCTGATATTCTAACATCTCGACCACGGGACCATTAATAGCAAATACAGGACAGCTCGTTCACATATCTTCGTTAATACTTCTATAAGAGGCATCAAGTTGGCAGATGTTCTATGTTGACTTATATAAGACGCAGCAGGTGGGCACATATTCATTGTGTGTGTGTGTCTGTGTATCTCTCTCTCTCTCTCTCTCTCTCTCTCTCTATATATATATATATATATATATATATATATATATATATATATATATATATATATATATATATATATCGAGACAAAGGCTGCGGTCCACGGCCAGTATGGTCACTGCCAAGGAAGGAAAGCAACGGCAAACTACCTTTTTTAATAGTGACTAGTTCATTATGATTCGTCTAACTACAGATCACTGCAAGACACAAGAACATCAGCAAGCTTTCTAAAAACTAAAGATGGCAAAATCATAATAGAGAAAGATCAGATTCTACATGAATGGTCAGATTATGTGAAAAACCTTTAAGATGATAACAGAGATGAACAGTATGATATTCGATTTAATAATGAAGGACCGCCAATTTTGAAGATGGAGGTTCGGAATGTTCTTAAACATATGAATGAAAGCTGCCAAGACCCCCGGTTCAGATAACATCACAACAGAAATGATTAAAGCTATAGACGAATATGGAATAGATCACGTCACCAGACTGCTGAACACATTATATGATACCGAGATATACCTTCTGAATTATGCAACTCTGTATTTATTGCAATCCCAAAGAAATTAGGAGCCTTGGAATGTGATCAACATAGAACAATTAGTATAATGAGTTCACATCACAAAGATTTTGCTACGAGTTATCATGCAAAGAGTGAGAAAGAAAATACAACCTGAAAAAGGGGAAGAACAATGTGGATTTGTAGAAGGAAAGGGTACAGTAAATGCTGTGTATATGCTGCGATCGGTTGTTGAACGTTCTATAGAAGTAAACAAAGATACACATCTTTGTTTTATTGACTACACAAAGGCTTTGGATAGAGTAAGACATGTCAACATGGTAGATATCCTTGCAGACCTACAAATTGATGGGAAAGACATTAAAAATGTGTGCATATCCTTTACAGGACATCGCTGTCAACATCAGCATCTTTCAGCTGATTGTTGATTTCTTTTCAAGATTACGCTCAGTAGTTTGCCATTGCTTTCTGAGTGGCCGGCTCACATACCCCGTAAGTTACCGACGCGATTCGAACCACTGCTGATTCTCACCGTCGTCACGTTACTTACAAGAGTATACGAGATTACGGAGAAAAGTCGCTAACCTCTAGGCCAGGAAGCCGGCAATGGCAAACTACTAAACGTATATATATATATATTCTTAGCCGGCTCCGTGGTGAATGGTTTACGAACGCAGTATCGTAATCCCCTATAGCGCGTTCTACGCACAGCTGCCGACGATTTGGTTTGGCAGCAGACCGCCTTGCGTTGGTTTATTATGAAATGTTATGGAAGCCTGTCGTTCAGAAAGCAAAGGCAAACTACTGAACATAAACTTGCCAAGACAACGCTGGTGTTGACCGCGACGTCCTGTAAAGGATAAACAACTTACTATATATATATATATATATATATATATATATATATATACACACATACATACACACACATATACATAATCGAAACACAACTTGGATTTAGGAAAAAACAAAGGATGCACAGATGCCATCTGTGCTCTTAGACAACTTATAAAAAAATCAATCGAATTCAATGAAACACTCTACTCCTTTGTCGACCAAGAAAAGGCATTCGATAAAGTAGATAGAAACAAGCTGTGGGAAATCCTTAAACAATATGGAGTGAGTACACATCTAACAAACCTGTGTAGAAGTTTATACAACAGTGAATGCATAGTGAGAGCAACTGGAGGACACTCAGAACCCTTCACCATAAGATCTGGAGTACGACAAGGTTGTGTCCTGTCCCCTCTCTTGTTCATAACATATATAGACAACATATGTAAAGAAACCAGCCAAGAAGAGACAGCAAGAATACTGCATGACGAGAACACAGAAGAAGAACCATCTGCAAATCTAACCATTAGAGAACTCCTGTTTGCGGACGACCAAGCACTAATAGCAAAATCAGAAGCTGAATTACAAGACCACATGAATAGTCTAAACGAAATGTGTAGGGAACATAACATGAAAATTAGCACAAGTAAAACAGAGGTAATGACTATAACTAAAGAAGAACAAACAACAACAATTCACCTAAACGAACATCCCTTTAAACAAGTAAAGAGTTTCAAGTACCTAGGAAGTATAATATCATCAAATGGCAGATCAGAAGACGAGATTGAAAATAGGTGCAATAAGGCAAATCATCTCATTGGACAAATGGCACCAATACTAAAGAACAAACATGTATCAATAACTACTAAGAAAGCACTTTACAACACAATCTTCCTACCAACTCTATGCTACCAATGCCAAACCTGGACAATGACAGAAAAAGAGAAAAGAAAAATCACAACAACAGAAATGAGGTTCCTGAGAAGAATACTCAACGTATCAAGAAGAGATAAGATCAGAAATGAAGAAATCAGGACTAAAGTAGGGGTTAAAGCAGCACTAGATTTTATTAGAAAGCAGCAAGTCAAATGGTTTGGCCATGCAAGTAGGTTACCAGTCAACAGCATGCCACAACAAACAAGGATGTACAGACCAGATGGAAACAGAGGAAGAGGCCGACCACGTAAACGTTGGACGGAAGGAATTGCAGAGTCCATGGGAATGTCGATATATGAAGCCCATAATCGGGCACTCTCACGAAGTTTATACTTCACATCGACACCGCAAGGTACAAGAGGAACATGATGAGATGAGATGGTATATATATATATAAAAATATATATATATATTAATATATATCTTGATTCTGTCTGATATTTTCTTGATTCTTGTTGCTGATAGTATCTTTATTCTATCTGATGATCTGATGATATATTCTTTCTTCTGTCTGATGAAATATTCTTGATTCTCCCTGCTGATATGTTTTTAATTTCGTCCTGCTGATTTATTATTGATTATGTCTACTGATGTATACTTGTTTCTGTCTGCTGGTTTATTCTTGATTCTATCTGCTGATATAATCTTGATTCTGTGTGTTGATATTTTATTCATTTTGTTATGACGATATATTCTTGATTCTGTTGATGATATATTTTTGATTCTCATAAATGATTCTTAATATAGTCTGAGGATATATTCTTGACTCTATCTGCTAACATATTCTTGATTTTCATTGCTGACATATTCTTGATTTCCATTGCTGATATATTCTTGATTTTCTTTGCAGATATATTCTTGATTTTCAATCCTGATATATTCTTGATTCTGTCTGAGGGTATATTCTTGATTTTTTTCCCTCCTGATCTACTCTTGAATTTTTTTTTTCCATCCTGACATATTCTAGATTTTTTTTTTTTATCATGGCATTTTATTTATATTTTTTCTCCCGATATATTCTTGACAAGGTCTTGCAACTGGTGCCTCCTGTCCTTTTTAACTAATTAAGGAGCAAGAATGATGACGTCTTTCACACATTATCGTCAATCATCGATCACAAATACAATTAAGGTTGTCTAGTTGGCCGTGCATCGAAGCGCACTCGTTCCTTCAGCCAGCTATTTTGTTATATGGAGGCGCTAGCTTCGAAATCACAGAGTGCCTATAGCGCTACAGTTTTACTGATAGCTTGAACTATCTTGTGTTTCTGTTCGTCACTTCTCCGGTTTTCAATGAATACTTCTCTCAGGCTATCCCAACTACTGACATCTCTGTGCAGTCAGTGAACACTCAATGACTACACTACAATAAGGGTTGGATCCCGAGACCACGTTGATACATTGGAATCAAAATTATGCGAACGACTGCATGCTAGTTTATAAACAATGCACCGGCTTCTAGTTAAGGACCTCAAAAGGAGAACTTACTTTCTTACCTTATTTTCATTTCCTTTGTTCTTCTTCAGCTGCTGGTTAATAATGTGTACACAAGGAGTCATGTTAATATGATGTATTTAGCATTTTTTATTTTGGAGTTCGAGAAAGCTTCCAAACAGCTGTGCGTTAATGTGCGTATGGGTTGACCATTGATGATACCGCAATTCAATCATCGTGTGCCAATTTTTAAGGATCTGTTCAGCTGTCTGTGTAGTGTTCATACGTACACCTGGGTGATAGAACCATTTTGAGTCTTCGTAAAAGATTACCTGCAGTGCTGTTTACTGTTCAGAGACGGAACATGATTACATGTTGTGCACGACGAATATAGATTTGAATGTCTCTGTAGTGGGCTTCCTTAAAGTTTATAGACTGATTCAGGTGTTCCTGCTTTATCCCCTCATTTGACAACGTGTTAGTCTCACGTTTCCTGTTATGCAACACTGTCAGTTTCTACCGTACCATTTTTACACACTTTACATTTGTCTGGGACTGGATAGTCTAACATGACATGACAGGTATCATTTATAAACACTTTATATTTGTCTGGGACTAGATAATCTAACATGAGATGACATTGTAAACATTACATTAAAACTCTCTGGAGCACCTTCTTCTACGTGTGTATGCGCGCGCGTGTGTGGTGTGAGTTTAAAAGCTTAATTTCGTGTTCAATGTATTTTATATTAAGATTGCTATTGAATCTATTCATCGGATCTAGGGTAATTTTCTGCAGACTTTAACTGCCCAGTGGTAATCCCTATAGGGGATGCTCCGATCAAATTTATCTATGCAGAACCCGTTCTAGGCCTCAACTGATGGGACCACGGACTCTGAGGCCAGGCTCCAGGGCTCCAGAGATGAAAGCCAAATAATGTGCCTATTTTTGTGAGTTTGAAATTGGTATGCTGTTTATATGTAAATGTTGAAGAGAGCAACTGGCAACACGAAGACCAGGGAAGCCGATGTACTGATTGCCAGAACTGCATGTTATGCACCCCTTATCGAGGGTACACACGGTTATAATGAGTATTAGTAATAATCTCACTGTTATGACAACATTAACTTAACAGAAAGAACTAACAGATATGCTATCTATTTAACATGATGGAAATTAAAAGCTACAAAAATACATCAATGGTACGTCGAGGTAAATGGTTCGTAGGGAACAGCCGAAAGCATTTCTGTCGAAACATCAAGAGGCAGACAATAGGCCGTCTCCGCCATCCAAGGAGGCTTTCATAATTGCCAAACCGCTCTGGTAATGTGCTCACCCAATTTGTGGTCACGTCCTGCACATGGCTGTTATATTACCACGTTAATTTACTAACATACGTTTGGGGGTCTTTGCTAGCAATGAAGGCGGAACTGAATTTTTACTCCCAGAATGATACATCGCAGTGCAGTTATATCTTGCTGCATCGGCCTTCCGTGCCGCGCTTGTGTCGTGGCGGGTATCATGATTCTGAGAAACTCTAACTGAACAAACCGTTACAACCATGTTCCTTATAAAATCGCCTGTTGGGTTGACATAGTGCGTAGAAACATAACGTGACATATCTACACGTTAACAACGGCTAATCTACAGCCACGGAGGCTCGTTGATTCAGGCACTGTTGACTGGAAGAACAACTGTGCACGCTGGCCACTGTGCTCACATACAAGCTGGGTGTTATTTCTTGCTGTCTCCCCTCAGAGGAAATATACAAGCCACGGCACGTTGAACTCACTGACGCCTGATAACTACGGAAGTGGCAACAGGGAACACACTTCAAACGATGCATTTCCTGTTCTGAAATACGCATGCTGCTAATGTCTGCACGTAGAATACACTGCTGTCAGACGGTGCACATGTGAACATTTTATCATGTGATATACCAGAAAAACACGCATACAACTTCTTCATCGTAATACAGAGAGTTGTCCTGGCACTATTTCATAATGCCTTAGGGCCAATACAGAGATAGAGCAAAGGATTGGCAATATCCAAAGACATTTAATAGAAAGAGCAGTTTCATGGTAACAACAATAATACAAACACAAAGGTCGCTTATAGAAAACTGGTGCGACCTGCTTTGCTGTATGGACGTAAATCTGGACAATGGATAATGCTGTGGCGGAGAAACAGGAGGCAGTGAGAATGCACTTTTTGGAAAACGGTTGAGAATATTGTGGACGGAGAAGAACGTTGAGAATAGCGTGGACAGAGAAGACCACAATCGCTACAAGTGTTACAGGATCAATCATTACAATAATGTATACTTATAGGGAAATACAAGTGTGTGTGAGTGTGTATGTGTGTGTGCGTGTGTGTAAAGCTTAAGCAATTGAGAGGTAAATAATAAAATAAGCAGCGTCAGAGTCATCAAAACAGATTTAGACAGAGGATTGGAGAATCCTGGTCAGTGTCTACCCCAGACAGATCAACTGAAGAACACAAAGAAGGAGAGAAGTAGGAGAATTGGCCAGTGTACCCCATCAACAGGCAGTTCTGTTGAGATTGGCTTTCAGTACTCTTCGATTACCCTCAGTCTAGCTTCAAGCAGTACGTTTGTGGCTGGTCCCAACCCACGTGTATGAAATGGGAACACTTAGAGGCCACTAGGGCATCTCATAAATAAATGCACGTGTAATTTTAATTTAAAAAAACAACAACATAGAAGTAGAAGAAAGAATCAAAGACTGTAGAGTATACAATAGACAACATAAGAATCTAAAGCTATAATTACCTCACTGAGATTTGACCTTACCACTTCCAAATGACGTCATCTCTTCGCTGTAGAACAGGTGTCATTCGAGACATGACCAACTAGACACCCCTCTTTTAAGAACACTTTTCTGTCTGTCTGTCCGTCCGTCCGTCCGTCCGTCTGTCTGTCTGTATTCCAGCCTGTCTGTCTTCATTCCAGCCATCGCACACACAAGTGACACAATTTACCTCTACGAACTCCCAACGATACGTTGCTCACCACAAACCTGGTTCCTTTCTCCAGATAGAAAATAAATAAATAACAAAGGCAGGCTAGACGAGTCACTCTTTCCCCTTTCTCTTGCTCCACAAAGAATCGAGAACAGTGGAGAAGGCGGAAGTGGATACAGTATAGATGATGTAACTGGAGTCCCCGGAGTGTCAGTTTTGCCCGCTTGTCAAGATTTAAAATGTCAAGTAGGGGATATAGGTTCCGGAGGGGTTGAGTTTAAATCTCTTTATAAGTAAACATGCCATGAGGGAGCGGAACATACCACAGGCAAACTCAGTCTGACTTGACCTCTGGCATAGACAACATTGTAGTAACTTGTTGACACGGGGATACAGAATATGGGTCACTTCTTTCTTTCTTTCTTTCTTTCTTTCTTTCGTTCTTTCTTTCAGCCTGCTTGTCTGTCTGTCTGTCTGTCTGCTTAAAAAATTCATTCATTAATATGCTACAAATGTTCTAAAATATATGATATAACTTGATATTTCAAAACGATGTTATAATGCTGCAGTTCCAAGATACATGAAATAACTCAATCATTGCAAACAATCATACACAGCAGTATGTCTAAGGGATGTGGTGTAGATGGATCATATTTTGACTATATGTCCAGTTGATGAGACCTTGCACAACACGGCAATAGTTGTCATGTGGGCGTGGTTAGTAGTCTCACTTAGAAAGTTGCAAGTTCAGTCAACATATGTGGCAGCATTGTTTATCTCTGGTAATAACACTTTGAAGTTGCTGGTGTCACAACTGTTGGGACTACCCGGCCATAGAAAACTGGTACCCGATAGTTTGCATAATATTCTGAGAAGGAAAGACTGTGAAGAACGGCATATTACAGCAAAAGGTTATCCAGTACCATAGTATATGTGCAGGACTTATACTCCACATAGTATATATGCAGGACTTATACTCCACATAGTATATATGCAGGACTTATACTCCACATAGTATATGTGCAGGACTTATACTCCACATAGTATATGTGCAGGACTTATACTCCACATAGTATATGTGCAGGACTTATACTCCACATAGTATATGTGCAGGACTTATACTCCACATAACTGCTGTAGTATTTGTCTTGCCACTGTCTCTTACTCTGAGATAGATACAGAATTATCGCGATGTCAATAGCAAGTCGGAACTAGTTTACTCTGTCTTATCTCCCGCAACCCCTGCAGTCGCAGTTAGCAGCACCATGAAGCCACTAGTGCCCCACCGACACCAGACAGGAAGTGGGAGCCAGCATCCCTCCCCTGAGTGTACTAAACATAGAGTACCCACAGTCGCCCAGACATAATGCGTTCTCTATCTTTCTGTTTACTCGTTTAGATGATATGAAGATAATAATGAATAGTGGAAGCGGTACTGGGGAGATAGATGACAAATCGGCCAAATGATTCTTTGTGACAACTCATTGGGTGTGTGGGAAGTACACTAGATATGCCACATTTATCAACCTTCGCTGAACTTAACGATCGTACAAGTAAATTTTAATAACACAGATGCTGAGTACATTACGAGGAAGAACAGAGGGCTGGTTCTGCAGTACCAATGATGTAAAATAATGAGGATGTTATTATTGCTGCATGGTATAATATTTGAGGCTTGTGGATATGTGTGCCAGAGCTGTGCCTGCGGGGTTCCTCCACACGAGTTGAAAGACAAGTGCATACGCTTGTCTTTGGCTTGGGAATGGGAACGGCGACAAGAAAGAGAGCTGGGCACCACAATTGTAATACTTTAGGCTCCAGACTATGTGAACTATCTGGTGCCTAACAAACCTGATGTGGTGTTTGCTAAATGTTTCACAGTTCACACATATATGTGTGTGTGTGTGTGTGTGTGTCTGTGTGTGAGTTTGAGTGTGAGTGTGTGTAATATACGTATATATCATCATCATCAAGATCAAGTGCCCTGCCAGCTGGTGTAGGCGTTCATGGCTCTCCACAGATCTCGGTCTTTTTTGTCTTGGGTCAATTCTGCCGATGATATATTCCTCCATGCCACCGTCTCAATCCATCCAGCATCATTTCTCTTGGTCTGCCTCTGCCTCTCTTCACCTGATCTTTCCAGTTGTCACGATGCTCTCCAAATTCTCTCTTCTCATCACATGACAAAAGAAAGCTGTTTGTATCTTTTTTATTGTTGTATATAGTGTTCTAGTTTCATTAGCCTCTTTCAGGCAATCGTTGTTAGTTACCCTGGCAGTCCAAGGAATTCGCAACATTCGTCTCAAAAAGCACATCTCTGTTGCTTCTAAGTTCTTCCTAATGTGTTCATTTACATTCCAAGATTCACTGCAATACAGCAAAACTGGTTGTATATAACATTTCAGCACTCTCTTTCTTACATTCATTGATAGTGACTTCGTGCATAAGATACTCTTCATTTTCTGAAATGCGACTTTTGCCTGGCATATTCTGCTCTTAATCTCTGTTGTGTCTTCCATGAAGTGTGATAAATGCCCCTAGGTATTTAAAATTATCCACTTGGTTAAGAATTTACCCTTCTATTTCTATGTCACATTTTGGTGTCACGTATATATGTATCCTCAAAATGTGGATTGTCTACTCCTGTTGTCAATAAGGAGGAGACATTGAGAGTTAACCTCTATGACGTCATATCCACTTCACATTTGTGAAATCACGGTGTTCTGATCATTCTTCGGCAAAATCACATCTCTGCAACTCTCACATAATTTTCAACTGATCACCGGATTGTCCGCGATTCGCGTCTATGCATGTAACTCTATCGTACCTAAACAGATGCAGAAACATTGCACAGGCCATTATTTATAATGTGAAATGTTCGTGTGCGTGAGTCGGTCAGTGTTGTGAAGACACCGTTCACCTGCCTTTATCAAGGTAGCAAAATACTGGAACACTCAGACCTGTTCAGACGGGTCTCATCTATGTTGATGGTGCACTCTATGAGCCATTTCCCCTATAATTACAGCACATTTGACATCAGAGAAATTACAGACGACCAGGAGAGTACACCATTTAGTCTCTTTGAAGTCGGAAGAATGTCGATATGCAGACGACACGGTATAACTTTGAACTTGTCAAATGAAAATTGAGAAATCAGTACAGTCAGTATAAGAGCATTGTGAAAAACGAAATGTATATCTCACTACAACCAAAATAAAACATAATGACAACCAATACGATAAATAAGTCAACATTTATATTTATCCATGGACAGAAGCTCAAGGAAGGGAGCATGTTTGATTGTCTAGGTTCACTGCTTATGCCAGACGTTCACAGAAGAACAAACATGGCTCTGTGGAAACTACAGTCATTAAACATGTATGGCCTGAAACAAATAGAATCATCTCATCTCATCATGTTCCTCTTGTACCTTGCGGTGTCGAGGTGAAGTATAAACATCGTGAGAGTGCCCGATTATGGGCTTCATGTATCGATATTCCCATAGACTATGCTATTCCCTCCGTCCAACGTATACGTGGTCGGCCTCTTCCTCTGTTTCCATCTGGTCTGTACAAATAGACAAATTACATTAATTAAACTGTATGGATTAAAACATATAGAACAACTACGGTAATTAAACATGCATAAAAGTTAGAGAAACTATAGTAATTAAACTTGTACAAACAGATAGAAAACCTAAATTGATTAAATCTGTATGGGTTGCAACAGATAGAAAAACTACAATAATTAAATCTGTATGGGTTGCAACAGATAGAAAAACTACAATAATTAAATCTGTATGGGTTGCAACAGATAGAAAAACTACAATAATTAAATCTGTATGGGTTGCAACAGATAGAAAAACTACAATAATTAAATCTGTATGGGTTGCAACAGATAGAAAAACTACAATAATTAAATCTGTATGGGTTGAAACAGATAGAAAAACTACAATAATTAAATCTGTATGGGTTGCAACAGATAGAAAAACTACAATAATTAAATCTGTATGGGTTGCAACAGATAGAAAAACTACAATAATTAAATCTGTATGGGTTGCAACAGATAGAAAAACTACAATAATTAAATCTGTATGGGTTGCAACAGATAGAAAAACTACAATAATTAAATCTGTATGGGTTGCAACAGATAGAAAAACTACAATAATTAAATCTGTATGGGTTTGCAACAGATAGAAAAACTACAATAATTAAATCTGTATGGGTTGCAACAGATAGAAAAACTACAATAATTAAATCTGTATGGGTTGCAACAGATAGAAAAACTACAATAATTAAATCTGTATGGGTTGCAACAGATAGAAAACTACAATAATTAAATCTGTATGGGTTGAAACAGATAGAAAAAACTACAATTATTAAATCTGTATGGGTTGCAACAGATAGAAAAAACTACAATAATTAAATCTGTATGGGTTGCAACAGATAGAAAAACTACAATAATTAAATCTGTATGGGTTGCAACAGATAGAAAAACTACAATAATTAAATCTGTATGGGTTGAAACAGATAGAAAAACTACAATAATTAAATCTGTATGGGTTGAAACAGATAGAAAAACTACAATTATTAAATCTGTATGGGTTGCAACAGATAGAAAAACTACAATAATTAAATCTGTATGGGTTGAAACAGATAGAAAAACTACAATAATTAAATCTGTATGGGTTGCAACAGATAGAAAAACTACAATAATTAAATCTGTATGGGTTGAAACAGATAGAAAAACTACAATAATTAAATCTGTATGGGTTGCAACAGATAGAAAAACTACAATAATTAAATCTGTATGGGTTGAAACAGATAGAAAAACTACAATTATTAAATCTGTATGGGTTGCAACAGATAGAAAAACTACAATAATTAAATCTGTATGGGTTGCAACAGATAGAAAAACTACAATAATTAAATCTGTATGGGTTGCAACAGATAGAAAAACTACAATTATTAAATCTGTATGGGTTGAAACAGATAGAAAAACTACAATAATTAAACCTGTATGGGCAGGCTGCGAGAACAGCAAGCTAAAAGAGGTGTGGCCAGACAAGAACACTATGCAGGAAGCCAAAGAAGAGCAATAAATCAACTCAGAACTGGTGTCATTAGCCGCTACACGCTGCGGGATTTGCTGAGGAGGGGATCCAAGCACTTATGGACTGAATGGTTCGATGTGCAATGAGGGTGATCTGTCGACTAACTAACTGACTGACTGACTGACTAACAAACTGACTGACTGACTGAGTGACTGACAGACTGACTAACTAACTAACCTGTATGGGTTGAAACAGATAGAACAACGACAGTCAGAGAACCGAGAACATGACTATGTCCAGTGCAAGTTCTCCCAAGAGTTCCGCAACAACTGTACTTCCTGTGGCAACACACGGGGTTGAAACGTGGACATTTCACAAATCCGCTGACAAGTACTCTACATCACTGCATGTGAATAAGTGTTTGAGATGGGTATTAAACATTGATTACTGAATGGAAAAGGTCACACGTATATCTAACCAAGAAGAACTCAGTACTATAGTTATTAAGAGAAAAACTACCAGGCAAAATACATTATTTTGTAAAACAGCCGAATGTCTGGAAATACATCATTACAGAGAGGGGTGGGGAATGGGAGGGAGTGGGGGGGGGGGGGCGTATCAGGGAAGCAGAGAAGAGGAAGGCCTAGCATAGAAGGATTAAAGATGTGATTGATGATTGATATATGACAGCAACAGCGGCAATACACCTGGCTTATGACTGACACATGACAGCAACAGAGACTGGACATCTGGCTTATGACTGACACATGACAGGAAAAGAGACAGGATATCTGGCTTATGATTGACACATGACAGCAACATAGACAGGACATCTCTGGCTTATGACTGACACATGACAGCAACATAGACAGGACATCTGGCTTATGACTGACACATGACAGCAACAGAGACTGGACATCTGGCTTATGACTGACACATGACAGGAAAAGAGACAGGATATCTGGCTTATGATTGACACATGACAGCAACATAGACAGGACATCTGGCTTATGACTGACACATGACAGCAACAGAGACAGGACAACTGGCTTATGACTGACACATGACAGCAACAGAGACTGGACATCTGGCTTATGACTGACACATGCCAGCAACATAGACAGGACATCTGGCTTATGACTGACACATGACAGCAACATAGACAGGACATCTGGCTTATGACTGACACATGACAGCAACAGAGACTGGACATCTGTCTTATGACTGACACATGACAGGAAAAGAGACAGGATATCTGGCTTATGATTGACACATGACAGCAACATAGACAGGACATCTGGCTTATGACTGACACATGACAGCAACAGAGACTGGACATCTGTCTTATGACTGACACATGACAGGAAAAGAGACAGGATATCTGGCTTATGATTGACACATGACAGCAACATAGACAGGACATCTGGCTTATGACTGACACATGACAGCAACAGAGATATGATATCGGGTTTATGACTGACGTACCGAAGGACCGCTATGAGGGAGTAGTTATTTACAGGACAAGCCACTGGGTTGATACAATTACGGTTACTTATGTGTTTCCTCTTGTAATCAGACTAACACCATTGTTGTAATGTTCTGTTACAATATCTATCCTGTCTCGTAAATGATAGCCGGGGTAGCCTAGGCTAAAAACTGATGGTCGTGGGTTCGAATTCGCATCGGACGGATTTAAAACAACGTGACCTGGGCTCCCAGGTCGACCCCGCCTAGCACGGGTACCAGGAAATGTCATAGGAAGTAAAATCGGCCGGCATTGGGCACATCAGCCAGTCAGTGCCGGTTGGTCGTTACATATATGGATATCTCACCATCAGCCAGCCAGTGCCAAATGGTCTATACATATATGCGTACCTCACCATCAGCCAGCCAGTGCCGGCTGGTCTATACATATATAGATAACTCACAATCAGCCAGCGAGTGCCGGTTGGTATACACATATATGGATACCTCACCACAAGCCGCATGCGCCTGACCTGATCAGGTGCCGTGGGGCTGATTAATCGTATTAAGCGACTTTCCGTATCTGCTAGGAGCTTATATATCCTCGAAATGTTCTCATTGCGTCATCATACAAGATGCCTGCTACCATATTAACAACTTTAAAGCCTTGACTGTGAGGCATCCCTACTTCTCATGTTTCGCCATCTATGTTTGTTTAATCCAAACCTACATTTGGTTTGGCACTGAATCTGTGAAGGTCTGTAACCGTGACCTTTACTTATGTACCTACAATAAATGTATTTCTATGTTCACGATAAAAACCGCGTCATCAGCATATTGCTGGTTGATTATATTATACCCATATCCAGTATGGATCTCATTATTAGTATTTTACAACACAAATTGTACAGATATTGGAATAGTACACAGCTCTGTCTATCAGTTAAGCAATTACTCAGTCATTCAGTCAATAAATCAGTCAAAGTTGTCAAATAATTGTATTGCACAACTAATACTATCATCTCATAAAGTGGTTTATTTTATCCGTGCGCTCTTGTTAATTTAGATTCATGACAGAGTTTTGCAACGTGAAAGTTTTCTAAAAAGTGCTTTTAATAGTACTAATTAATTACCAAAGGCCCATGCTACTGGTCCTACATAATGCAGTGAAACAAAGAAATAAAGACACACACCACTAAGACATACGAGGAAACATCGTAACCAGATTCCAGTTAAATTCGTTTCTCCAATCAACACTTGAACACATCCAGGCGCCTTATCTCCAAACGATGATGGTAGTTGTGATAACACGCTCAAAGCATGAGCTCCCCTGAAAACATCACCGGATACGGAAACACGTCCACAATCTCCGGTGTAATCCGGTAACAAGCAAATTAGCAATTCTGTGTCTAGAATGTGCATTTCTTAGAAAGGTGCACTGATATGGCGAATATTGAGCAATTTACAATCGACACTTGGTGATAGTGTAGCCGCGTATCTGACTTATTACAGCTTTGGCTTCACATTCGGTTCTCAGAGTGGAGGCCTCACGGGACTGGGTGCACCAAATAAAGGTGTGCGACAAATACAGGCGGTATGTGTGCGACAGATATAGGCAGTATGTGTGCCACAAATACAGGCGGTATGTGTGCGACAGATATAGGCAGTATGTGTGCCACAAATATAGGCAGTATATGTGCGACAAATATAGGCAGTATGTGTGCCACAAATATAGGCAGTATGTGTGCGACAGATATAGGCAGTATGTGTGCGACAAATATAGGCAGTATGTGTGCCACAAATATAGGCAGTATGTGTGCCACAAATATAGGCAGTATGTGTGCGACAAATATAGGCAGTATGTGTGCGACAAATATAGGCAGTATGTGTACCACAAATATAGGCAGTATGTGTGCCACAAATATAGGCAGTATGTGTGCGACAAATATAGGCAGTATGTGTGCGATAGATATAGGCAGTATGTGTGCGACAAATATAGGCAGTATGTGTGCGACAAATATAGGCAGTATGTGTGCCACAAATATAGGCAGTAAGTGTGCCACAAATATAGGCAGTATGTGTGCCACAAATATAGGCAGTATGTGTGCCACAAATATAGGCAGTATGTGTGCGACAGATATAGGCAGTATGTGTGCCACAAATATAGGCAGTATGTGTGCCACAAATATAGGCAGTATGTGTGCCACAAATATAGGCAGTATGTGTGCGACAGATATAGGCAGTATGTGTGCGACAGATATAGGCAGTATGTGTGCCACAAATATAGGCAGTATGTGTGCGACAAATATAGGCAGTATGTGTGCCACAAATATAGGCAGTATGTGTGCCACAAATATAGGCAGTATGTGTGCCACAAATATAGGCAGTATGTGTGCCACAAATATAGGCAGTATGTGTGCCACAAATATAGGCAGTAAGTGTGCCACAAATATAGGCAGTAAGTGTGCCACAAATATAGGCAGTATGTGTGCCACAAATATAGGCAGTATGTGTGCCACAAATATAGGCAGTATGTGTGCGACAGATATAGGCAGTATGTGTGCGACAAATATAGGCAGCATATGTGCGACAAATATAGGCATTATGTGTGCCACAAATATAGGCAGTAAGTGTGCGACAAATATAGGCAGTATGTGTCCGACAAATATAGGTAGTATGTGTGCGACAAATATTGGCAGCATATGTTCGACAAATAAGGCAGTAAGTGTGCGACAAATATAGGCAGTGTGTGTGCGACAAATATAGGCAGTATGTGTGCCACAAATATAGGCAGCATGTGTGCGACACATATAAGAAGAATAAGTGCGACAAATGCAAGTAGTATGTGTGCAGCTCTACGAGAGAACGTTAGCCAGGAGGTGAAAGATTGTAAACGTGGACTATCTAACCAATCTCTGGACCCATGGCTACTACAAATGAGGTCCTGATGCTGGGACTGCATATCATGAAATGTCAGTATTTTTGTGTGTGGTCAGTTCGTGAGAAACACGTGTACATGTTCATGTGTGTGGCCAGTTCGTGAGAAACACGTGTACATGTTCATGTGTGTGTAGCTGGGTGTTAGTGAAAGTAAACTAACCCCCGAAGCGCGATCCTTCGTCATGTTGAATAGGCATGGTCGAACCCCAGTGTGCCTTTAGCCTTCAGTTGTATGTTGTCTCTGATGTCTACATCAGTTGTATGTTGTCTCTGATGTCTACTTCAGTTGTATGTTGTCTCTGATGTCTACTTCAGTTGTATGTTGTCTCTGATGTCTACTTCAGTTGTATGTTGTCTCTGATGTCTACTTCAGCCATATGTTGTCTCTGATGTCTACTTCAGTTGTATGTTGTCTCTGATGTCTACTTCAGTTGTATGTTGTCTCTGATGTCTACTTCAGTTGTATGTTGTCTCTGATGTCTACTTCAGCCATATGTTGTCTCTGATGTCTACTTCAGCCATATGTTGTCTCTGATGTCTACTTCAGCCATATGTTGTCTCTGATGTCTACTTCAGTTGTATGTTGTCTCTGATGTCTACTTCAGTTGTATGTTGTCTATGATGTCTACTTCAGTTGTATGTTGTCTCTGATGTCTACTTCAGCCATATGTTGTCTCTGATGTCTACTTCAGTTGTATGTTGTCTCTGATGTCTACTTCAGTTGTATGTTGTCTCTGATGTCTACTTCAGCCATATGTTGTCTCTGATGTCTACTTCAGTTGAATGTTGTCTCTGATGTCTACTTCAGCTGTATGTTGTCTCTGATGTCTACTTCAGTTGTATGTTGTCTCTGATGTCTACTTCAGTTGTATGTTGTCTCTGATGTCTACTTCAGCCATATGTTGTCTCTGATGTCTACTTCAGTTGTATGTTGTCTCTGATGTCTACTTCAGTTGTATGTTGTCTCTGATGTCTACTTCAGCCATATGTTGTCTCTGATGTCTACTTCAGTTGTATGTTGTCTCCGATGTCTACTTCAGCCATATGTTGTCTTTGATGTCTACTTCAGTTGTATGTTGTCTCTGATGTCTACTTCAGTTGTATGTTGCCTCTGATGTCTACTTCAGTTGTATGTTGTCTCTGATGTCTACTTCAGCCATATGTTGTCTCTGATGTCTACTTCAGCTGTGTGTTGTCTCTGATGTCTACTTCAGTTGTATGTTGTCTCTGATGTCTACTTCAGCCGTATGTTGTCTCTGATGTCTACTTCAGTTGTATGTTGTCTCTGATGTCTACTTCAGCCATATGTTGTCTCTGATGTATACTTCAGTTGTATGTTGTCTCTGATGTCTACTTCAGTTGTATGTTGTCTCTGATGTCTACTTCAGTTGTATGTTGTCTCTGATTCTACTTCAGTTGTATGTTGTCTCTGATGTCTACTTCAGCCGTATGTAGTCTCTGATGTCTACTTCAGCCATATGTTGTCTCTGATGTATACTTCAGTTGTATGTTGTCTCTGATATCTACTTCAGTTGTATGGTGTCTCTGATTCTACTTCAGGTGTATATTGTCTCTGGTGTCTACTTCAGTTGTATGCTGTCTCTGATGTCTACTTCAGCCGTATGTTGTATCTGATGTCTACTTCACTTGTATGTTGTCTCTAAGGTGCTCACATATCATGAGTCAGCGTGGCCGTGGGCTTAATGCGCTATAAACATTATGAGCAAGTACTGCGGGGTTGTGGGTTCAATCCCTACACCTGTTCATTCAGTCGGATTAACATGTTGACTTTATGTTCAGAAAGCACTGGCTACCCAGGTTGATTGCGAAGTCCAGCAAAGTACACGCAACAGTTGAGAAGCTGTGCTCCAGCACGTTACGCTTGTGTAGATTGTATGAGTGGTTCTCACAGCTGGCTGTAACGCCCCATTCCAAAGATTTGGACAGTCGTGGTGGGCTGTGAGAATGTCCAATGGAGCAGAAAAGATATGCATGTTTGTGTGTGAGTGTATCATACGGTGCTAGGGGTGTGGCCTGGAATGTAAATGGCGCAATACGCAGCAGTCTGGGGACTGACTACTGCATAGGGTGAATAAATATGAAAGAGATTATGACCCATATCTGGCAA
Source organism: Cepaea nemoralis (assembly GCA_014155875.1). Lineage (NCBI taxonomy): Eukaryota > Metazoa > Mollusca > Gastropoda > Stylommatophora > Helicidae > Cepaea > Cepaea nemoralis. The sequence goes on from JACEFZ010008662.1 coordinate 97,943, forward strand.
GTCATCACGGGGATTATGACCCATATCTGGCAAGTCATCACGGGGATTATGACCCATATCTCGCAAGTCATCACGGGGATTATGACCCATATCTGGCAAGTCATCACGGGGATTATATGACTCATATCTGGCAAGTCATCACGGGGATTATGACCCATATCTGGCAAGTCATCACGGGGATTATGACCCATATCTGGCAAGTCATCACGGGGATTATGACTCATATCTGGCAAGTCATCACGGGGATTATGACCCATATCTGGCAAGTCATCACGGGGATTATGACCCATATCTCGCAAGTCATCACGGGGATTATGACTCATATCTGGCAAGTCATCACGGGGATTATGACCCATATCTGGCAAGTCATCACGGGGATTATGACCCATATCTGGCAAGTCATCACGGGGATTATGACCCATATCTGGCAAGTCATCACGGGGATTATGACCCATATCTGGCAAGTCATCACGGGGGTGTCAACGCAATATTGACCACGTCACACCTGGAGCGCCGACAGGTCTATACAAATATGGGCCTAGCGCCACATAGCCCAGGCACGTAAAGCAGGTCACAGGGTCCTTTAGATACTTTCACTGACCATATACTTGATGGATTTAAGGTATGTGACAAGACCCTCTACTGGTACTCACGGCATGGGGTAGTCTGAGAGTAACAGCATCCTCTACAGGTACTCACAGCATGGGGTAGTCTGAGAGTAACAGGATTCTCTACTGGTACTCACGGCATGAGGTAGTCTGAGAGTAACAGCATCCTTTACTGGTACTCACGGCATGGGGTAGTCTGAGAATAACAGCATCCTCTACTGGTACTCACGGCATGCGGTAGTCTGAGAGTAACAGCATCCTCTACTGGTACTCACGGCGTGGGGTAGTCTGAGAGTAACAGCATCCTCTACTGGTAGTCACGGCATGGGGTAGTCTGAGAGTAACAGCATCCTCTATTGGTACTCACGGCATGGGGGTAGTCTGAGAGTATCAGGATACTCTACTGGTACTCACGGCATGGGGTAGTCTGAGAGTAACAGCATCCTCTACTGGCACTCATGGCATGGGGTAGTCTGAGAGTAACAGCATCTTCTACTGGTACTCACTGGCATGGGGTAGTCAGAGATTTACAGCATCCTCTCCTGGTACTCACGGCATGGGGTAGTCTGAGAGTAACAGGAAACCCTACTGGTACTCACGGCATGGGGTAGTCTGAGAGTAACAGCATCCTCTACTGGTACTCACGGCATGGGGTAGTCTGAGAGTTACAGCATCCTCTGCTGGTACTCACGGCATGGGGTAGTCTGAGAGTAACAGGATACTCTACTGGTACTCACGGCATGGGGTAGTTTGAGAGTAACAGCATCCTCCACTGGTACTCACAGCATGGGGTAGTCTGAGAGTAACAGGATCCTCTACTGGTACTCAAGGAATGGATGCGTCTGGGAGTAACATCATCCTCTACTGGTACTCACGGTAAGGAGGCGTCTGAGAGTATGAACATGTAAGGACCCTTGCTGCACGAGGTACAATTTCACGTCCTTTGCAGAACGCTGCAATCACCCCAGCCCCTGTTGGCTGTTGGTGATTTACATGGCAATTATATGCTTAGTCATGTGCCATCGCTTTCTGAAAGAGATCTCAACATTCAAGTCCAACTGACTAGTGTGTACAAAGAACCCACCATGCTGCTGTCACAAGCGAAAGTTTAAGCGCGTTAACTCACTCAGCTACGTCGACCTTTACGTGGGATAGAGGAGAGGATAATACACACTGCTCTCTGATGTGTTATTTAGGAACACATTGCTTGCATACTGACAGATCGTAAGTGTTTATCTTGTTTCCGTTGTGACTACAATAACTGATACCTTACCAAAGACCTTTATTAATTACTTGCTTGGACAGAATATACAACGTCATTGGAAAGTAAATGGTGTGAAATTAAATGTGTTTCACTGAGTCCTGAACATCACCAGCCGCGTCTGGGCTATTCCCGATGTTCATTCGACACCAGACAGGTGTTATTTTAGGTATCGGAATCGCTGGTATTTTCACTTCTCCTGCCCCAGCGAAACCTAATTAAAATACAAAACAATGTCATTATTGGAGCGGCGCACGTGTAGTGGCTGGATACTCGCCGATCATCGGTGGTCATGGGCTTGAACCGCATCATTGACGACTCTAACTGTTACAATCGACCTGGGTTCCCTGATGGACCCAGCCTACACACTCGTACCAAGAAATGTTCTGGACAGTAAAAGCGGCCTGTGCCCTGCTGACCACACCATCCGCCGGGTGTCGACTGATCTATAAAACAATATGAGACTATCAGCACACGCCCAGCACAGCTTGAGGCGAGTACAAGGGTCCCGTACTTGACCTGTAGGCCACTCTCTGGGCCGAAACTGGTAGAGGACAGATAGGACTTATTCTTGACTGCCTCTGTACGACTAGTGGGGCACGAAGAAGAGGAGGAGGAAAACAAGAGGAGAAGATGGGGGAGGACGAAGTATAGGAAGAGGACGTGACGTGACGTTGCAACTGAAAGAGGCGAAGAATCAGTAGACGAGGTTAAAAATAAAACCGAAGAAGCAAGAAGATTGCACATGATGTGTTGAAAAAACAACACTTCTTACACACAAACAAACAAGCACGCACGCACGCACACACACGCACACACACACACACACACACACACACACACACACATGCTCACAGAGTGTAAGTTACATCATTATGAGATAAGGAAACAAGCTCTCTTCCTGTCAGGTCTGCCCTTAGAAGATCTCTCCTGCCCAAGTCACCAGGTCGGTTGCCAGCCCAGCCTAACCCTTTGCTAAGAAACCAAATACAGCCCCGCTTTAATTAAATGGGTTAGAGGTGGGTGTCGATGACTCATGTCACATGACTGTAATTATTCACTCTAGTGGGTGTCAGTGACTAATACGCTATTCATGTAATTGTCCAATACAGCAACTGTAGCAAACATGAGATCAAGCAGATCTGCTTGCGCTAGTCCTTGAATCACGGATTGTGTCTGCCCCCTTGTCAGCTGTGTCCCCTCATGTATACTCATATATCTATACTGTATATGTAACCATTCTTCTCTTTATAGCAAGGCAGGATCAAAGACAAGAGGATAGATTTCATTGCATCGGATTTTATCCCATATGGTTTGGTCTCTCTTCACAGGACGAAAGCGTCACACAAAGCACGAACTCCGTAACTCCAGCGATTTATCATTGCCGGTCTACCCAGCAACATACTGGGGTCTGTGACTAAGGGGTTAACGAAATAGTTTTATAACTGTCCGACATACGGAGTAGAGGGTTCGAGCCAGTCGCAGGCAATCTGGAAGCAGGTCGTACTGCATTGGTTTCGATGGTATGTGGCGTCGGCTGTTTATAAAGCAATGGCAAGCTACTGAATATAAAATTGTCAAGAATAACCACAAACGGTCAAAAAATGCTGGAGTTGAATGCAACGCCCTGTAAAGGCTATGAAACTAACTTTTTTGTACGTACCATGGCTAATTACTGTAATCTATCAACATAGTATCTATCTGGCTTTCAGTATCCACGGAACTATTTCCCTGCCTGAGAGCTCGTGTTTCCTATGTGTATGTATTACTACCCAACAACCACCTACCATCCACCTCTCTATCCTTTACGCTTTTGTCTTCTTTTGGTCAGTCTGATTTGCTTCCTCTGATATAAATATCAGCGTACGACATGCCGTCGCATATTTATCTACCTACCTACCTACCTACCTACCTACCTACCTACCTACCTACCTACCTACCGATATACATACCTAGAAACCCACCTGCCAACCTATATACATACCTATAAACCAACCTATCTACTAACCTATAAACATACCTACAAACCTACCTACTTACTTAACTACATACCTTTTTTCCGCATGTCCTATTACAGGACATCGCTGTCAACTCCATAATTTTACCGCTGGTGTTGATTTATTGGCAAGACTACGCTCAGTAGTTTGCCATTGCTTTCTGAGCGGTCGGCTCACGTATCCCGTAAGTAACCGGTGCGGCGAGAACCGCTACCGATTCTCACGCAGCTGCGTTTGCTCACAGTAGATAAACGGGATTATGGAGAAAGTCGCTAAATTCCTAGGCCAGGGAGATCAGCCACTGCATACCTACGTAGCCACAAACCTACATTCACGCATACTTACCTACATGAATACTAGCCATATATGTCTGTGCTACCTAGTGTACCTAACAAGCTACCCATCTGTTTGACTACTTACAATTCATTTCTGTGACATCTCACCACACACACACACACACACACACACACACACACACACACACACACACACACACAACACAACACACACAACACACACACACGCACACACACACACACACACACACACACACGAGTATGTTCTGTAATGTTTAATGGGTCCAGTTCTGCGGGACTTGGGAATGGTTACTCTCACGCACGTGAAGCGTCTTCAGCGCCAACCATTCCCACATCCAGAGCCGACAGAAGCCGACGTGTTCATATTTTAGAAGCTAGGGCCAGGGTTTGCATAAATAAATCTGATAACAGGCAAAAGTGCAGAGTATACGTACCACCCACAGTCACGTGCTTGAAGTTGCATGCCTGGCAAGGACTCTCGCGTGTAGCATACATCAAACGTTGCATCTGCAGAAAAGTGGTGTTTAGTTGTCTTGGAAGAAAATACCATTTAGCTCAGGCGGTGTTTACTATCATTTGGTGTTTGGTTACAATACAAGATCAGAGGCGTATTTGCTCAAAGGCGATATGTAATATATTACACAAGGACCGGCGTTGTGCCTGTCCACTTATTCTGCCTGACACTGCGATGACGGTTTCGTGATGTGCTACTTCATCCTAAGGTCGCTTGTCACTTCAAACTACTTAGTCCTCCATAGACTACACAAGTTTGGAACTTGAGAAAATTAAATATTCAAACTTCTAGAACAATTAAACATGGTTGGCAAAGATCTGCGAATAATAAAGAACATATATTGGGATCAAACAGCAGCTATAAGAATCAACGACCAGTTAGGAACATTTCAGTGGTTAAGATGGATGTCAAATTAGTATATGTGTTGTCTTCTATTTGGTTTCATACAGTGAGAAGAGAATAGAATCTATACAAAATATGCCAGGTGATTGCGACTGACGGTCATAATATAAGTAACTTCAGTAATACAAGCAAAACTATCCATTGCGGCCTCAGAGATGCAGCTTTACTGAAGAATGCTGAACATTCTTCAGGATCGTTAAAATGAGAAATCTAAATATTTTGAAAGAGCTGAGACAATTAGCAAAATGGAGTCCTCAGTCATGGCCACATCAAGTGGAGAGAAATACTGCATATTGTAATAACTGGGAAATATTTATGGAAAGAGAGCTAGAGGAAGAAAGTGAGAGGATTCTTGAGATCCAACAGATGCTCCCTATCTTTGATATTTGAATTGATGCACACCTCTGTTTTCCTTCCTCAGATTGCTCTGTGAGTCAGTTACAATCACGACGTGTGTGCTGTTTGACCTCTAGCCAGCGGAACGTCACTGTGACTTCCTCCACCTCCATTCTTAGGCTAGATGTAAGGTAACATGTGCCAGGCTCTCCTGCATCAAACGCCGTCAATTAACCTGCATGATCAGACTAGATGTAAGGTAACATTGTCACAAAATGAAACCATGTGTTTATCCGGTTGATTATTACAGAGGATTTTCGGATTAAGCGGACGATCGACCAGCGACATCTATTTGTACTAACAGAGTAAACACAGTTGTACAGGTTACATCGTGTCAGCCCATAAACACATTTGGTGGTGAGGGAGAAGGATATGGAATGGTTCCGTTTGTCATCTATACTGCCGGACATCAGACGGAAATGGCTGCTGGGATTGTCACCACGGAACAGAAGAGTGACAAGTTTGTCAACATTTGAATGCAGATGGAAGCCGTGAGATCACAGGGGCAGATGTAAAACGGAAGTACCTAGTACGGAAAACAGTGCATCTGTCAATTCTTGGTTTCCGGAACATCAAGATGATTGGCAGCTTTTTATCGAAACTCTTTGTTGGGAGTTTACAGAAACTAGCTGGCTTGTTTTGAGAATCTAGGCAATTACTGACAACTTTGACAGGATTTAAGCCAGGAAAATAGTTCTTGACAGGGGATGATTTGCCACTGTGCCACCTGTGTGGGGGAGTAAAGGATAACGTCACGTGGACAACTTTGGTAGTTTGCCATATAAACTCGAGTTGAGATCAACTAGGGTGGACTTGAATAATGCTCTAGTCAAGAGTGCCAGGGCACTGCAGTGCTTAGTGGAAATAATATCTACCGTGTGTTAATTAGTGACTTAATTTTACACGTGCCTATATGGCAGATGTAGATATGATTTATAGGACTGCAGTAGTGCCATTTAAGGTTCCCTACCAGATCCAAGGAAACTCTACAAGTTTTGGAAAGAATTAAAAAACCCATTCTGAAGAACACCAGTTCAAGAGTCAATAAAGTTGCATACAGAAACGTAACTTACGCTAGAAGGAAATTGATTCATCAAAGAGAGTGATGCATACTGATGCACCACACAGCATCAGACAGTAGTAACTAAATGAGAACAGTCTAATAGTTACCTAGTGTTATATAATCTCGTGTAATAGAACACAAGACATGATACGTGAGGCTAGATAGACACGAGTGAGGATCAATCCAGTACAGTAACAATTAACATTAGTAAGTAGCCCTTATGAACTGAGTGGTTCGATGTGCAACGAGGATGATCTGTCGACTAACTAACTAACTAACTAACTGCGTACACACTGCAAAAGACTTGTGCAGTTTGTTTAGGAACATTAGGAACGGACATTGTGTAGAGTGCAACCGGTCCATGATTAACTGTTAATACCACCGGTGTCTATTTCGGATGTTCATGAAATTGGATTACCAGAGGTCTACAGAGGCCAAAGCATTATCCGGCAAGATGGTTCCGGCAACGGGTGAGACGTACTTGTTCTGACGTAACGTGCTGTGGTCTATCTTTGCTGTGATCAGCTGACTGAGTTGATGTCTGAGAGACAGAGTCTACACACTTTATAGAACACGTCACACATTTTCTTCGCATACACGTCTCATACACGTTACACTTTTATTTTAATAAATTAATCTTTATTAATTTCTAGAAGCAAGAGTTGTTGAGTATGTTGCGTTGGGGAAGTATGAGAAGGGGGCATAGTACGACAGTGTGAGAGTGATAGGAAAAGGTGTCCATAGGCTGATGGAGTGTGTTTGGACGGAAGCTGGTGGATTCTCCAGAATATTGAGGGGAAAAAAATAATATTATAATGTGGGTGTCGGATCTCCTCACTCCAGGGACGACACTTTAAAGGAGGACACGACATTATGGGAGCTCGTAAACGTGATCTTTGGACAGCGGGATCTCTCGTAAACGTGATCTTTGAACAGCGGGATCTCTCGTAAACGTGATCTTTGGACAGCGGGATCTCTCGTAAACGTGATCTTTGGACAGCGGGATCTCCTGCAAGCAGGAACGTTTGGCAGGGGGATCTTCTGACAACGGGGTCTTTTGACACGGGATCCTTAGTTATAAAAGGGAGATATCATTTTGGAGAATCCAGCTAGAGTGAATGTGGATAGGGGTTAGGACTAATATCTTACCTGTTCACACTTCACACGTCTGCATAGGTCTGTGGTCCTGATTCTACTCTTGTCACTGAGTGAATGTACTGTGTGTGGTAATATCTAGATTTATAGTACTTGTTCATATATCGGTATAGTAATTTGCAGTTATATTGTACTAGACCTGCTAGCTTACCTCTCTGTATAATGGCCACCCCTAAAATTAGCACGTTAGAATAAAGGCAAGGGGGAAGAAATGGGATTGGCTGGGTCTTCTCTAACGGATTACATACAGGAAGTGGAGAGAGAGTATCGTCAAGCGGAACGGGAAGAGCGAAAGGCCGAGTTGGAATTGAGAAGGGAAGCTGAGCAAGCAGCTAGGAAATTGGAAGCTGAGCAAGCAGCTAGGAAATTTGAAGCTGAGCAAGCAGCTAGGAAATTAGAAGCTGAACAGGAAGCACAGAAAAGGAGCACGAGTACCGGATGAGGGAACTCGAGTTGAAGAGTCAATCTAATGGAGAAACTGAGGGAGCAGTTGGAGGTTCCTCCATCCCAGGATCAACACCAGTAGGTGGACATGGGTACCATGCTATGAAGTTTCCTTTAGCGGTCTACGAGGAGGACAAAGAGAAGATTGACCATACCTTCAACGCTTCGAGGCTATGTCAGTTGCTATGGGTCTGGAGCGTAACAAATGGAATCTTAAGCTATCCCAGGGATTACGCGGACTGGATACGAGGTTTATACTCGCCTGCCACCAGGACATGAGAACAATTATGATGAGTTAAAGACGGCTCTGCTGAAACGATTCGAGGTTACGTCACATACCTACCGAAAAAATTTCGAGCAGCGAAACGAGAACCGGGAGAGTTGTTTGCCGCCTACAGTTTGCGTCTTAAATCTTATCTCCATAAGTGGATGGATTTGGCTGGGTTCGCACATGACTATGAGAGTCTGGAAGAGCTAATGGTGGTCGACCAGCTGAAGAAGCAAATGTCTAAACCTCTCAGGACGTTCCTGGGAGAACAAGGAGCGGAACGTATTGACCTCGTGAATAAATTAGCAGAACGGTTCGTCGAGGTACATGGGGAGGCAGGGGAGAACCTTTCCACCAACACCAAAAGTCACGAGAAACATGACAAGAAGAAAGCCAAAAACTCAGGAACCAAAAAGTGGGAACCTTATGTGCAAAAATCAGAGGATAATTCAGAGAAGAAGAAGGAGGGAAGCAAGAGCACTTCAAGCTCTACACCTAAACGACCGTGGTCGGAGAAGTGGTGTTCAATTTGTAAGTCACCCTCTCACAATACGAGGGACTGCAAATCGAGGCTAAGAACCCTCACTTTGCAGCATGTCAAGTGACTTCCAAGGAGGTTGTCACGGAAAATGCCAAGTCAACAAGGAAGCTCGCCATCAGGAGAGCTCATTCAAGTCCGACAATAGAAAATCTAGGACAGGGAAATGGTGCAACCAATGCAAGTCAAACACGCACAATGCTATTGACTGCAGGGAAAAGTCAGGAGACACTCAATTCGTCGTGTGCTCAGGGAAACCTAAGGTGGAGCCCACCGAACAGGTCGAGGCCGAGGAAGGAGACGTCCAGACCAGGAAAAACCACCTGTAGTGGAATTGGTAGAGGTTAACGGTCGTCAAGTGGAGTGTTTATACGACACAGGACTGGACGGGGAGGCCGTGATTTCTGCGGATCTGGTACATCCAGAACAATTCACAGGTGAAACATTGGATATACAGCCTGCACAGAAGAGTGCTGTAACCATGAAGTTGCCCATTGCTAATGTGGAGATTCGGTCAAGGTACGTCACCGGCACCATCAAGGCCGCTGTATTGACCGATCCATTTTTCCAGTCATCCTAGGTTGCCGGTATGTCTTTCTGGGAATGCCCAGGGAGCCAATCCATATGGGAGCAATGCAGACTCGCTCTCATGACGAAAACGGAAGAGGCAGACGCAATTGTGACTAACCAATGCCGGGGGAGCTACGAACTGCCCAGAGTGAGGATGATACTTTACGTCCTTGCTACAAAAAGCTGCAGAAAAGTGCTGATCCACCAGGACGGGGACCAGTACTACATGAAGAATAGGATACTCTACAGGAGAGCAGGAAGGGGAGACAACCCTATACGGTCAGTTGGTCGTCCCGAAAGCTCATCGGTCCCAGATTCTTCATATGGGGCATACCATCTCCTTTAGTGGACACATGGGTATTGCCGCCACCATGCAGCGGATTTCCTGCCACTACTATTGGCCGGGAATGACAGATGATGTGCGTCGGTATGTGAAGTCATGCCCTGAGTGCCAGAGGGTGGCACCGAAACACTGGACAGCACCGGTGGTGTTGGGTGAGATGCCCATCATGAACTCTCCTACGAGAGGGTAGCCATCGATATCGTGGGTCCACTTCCCAGGACTAGGAAGAGGAACATGTATATACTCACAATGGTGGATTGCTGTACAATGTGGGGTGAGGCGATACCGTTGACCACGATTGACTCGAAAAGAGTGGCGGACGCACTGATGGAGGCCTTTACCAGATTAGGCTTTCCGGATCAAATTCTGACGGATAATTGATCTCAGTTTGTGGAAAACTCATGGAGGAGGTATTTAGGGTGTTTCACTCTAACCACATACATACCAGCCCTTACCACCCTCAAGCCAATGGACAAGTAGAGCGTTTCAACGGCACGTTGATGACAATGCTCAGGAAACTAGCGCAGGAAAAACCTGATAGGTGGGATGAATATATCCCAGCAGCACTTTTTGCCTATCGGGAAGTTCCTCATGGCTCAACAGGACTACCACCCGCTACGTTGCTGTTTGGTCGTCCAATCAAAGGACCGTTGGAAGCCATGTTGAGGAGTTGGACTGAAGAGGGGACGTCAGAAGAAGTGATCTCATCCTATCAATACGTGGAGGAACTGAAAGAAAAACTCCACAAGGGATGGACTCTGGCAAATCAAAACTTGAAAAAGGCCAGGAAAGACATGCGGCTTACTACAACCGTAGGTCTAAAGAAAGATCTCTAGAGGTAGGAGATAAAGTCTTGTTGTTACTCCCAACGGGAAACAACAAACTGGAGATAGGTTGGCAAGGACCATTTCCCGTGGAAAGGGTGATATCCAGAACCAACTATCAGATCCGGATCCGGGGAAAGTCGAAGATTTTTCCATATCAATCTCTTGCGGAAATACGAAGAGAGACCCGGAGACAAGGCAGCTCACCTCATGGCAATGGCAGTTGCAGTGGAGACAGAAGTGGGAACCAACGAGGGCAGGGAATATCCCTTGGTACACCAGGAACCTATAGGGATGTACAAGTGAACCCTGATCTGACCTCACAGGAGAGGGAAAGGATAACCCAGGTTCTCAAGTCTCATAAGGAGATACTGACTGATAAACCTGGACGAACGAGGTTGGTTGAGTTCGAGATGACTTTGACCACACAGGAGCCTGTTCGCCAAAAGGTTTACCCAGTGCCATTCTCTAAAGAAAAGGCCCTGGAGGAGGAAATACAAAAACTGCTGGAGGATGACGTGATTGCACCATCCACATCCCCATACAATGCGGGGTAGTTTTGTTACGCAAACCAAGTGGAGAACACAGGTTGTGTATAGATTACCGACTTCTGAACAGTCATACACAGTTTCAGGTGGAACCTTTGCCGAATCCAACTCAGTTATTCGCTAGGCTCCATAAGGCTCGGTACTTTTCAAAGGTGGATCTGAGTCGGGGGTACTATCAGATACCAGTCAACCGGAGATTCGACCACTGTTAGCTTTCAGTACACCCAGTGGACACTACGAATTCAAGGTCATGCCCTTTGGACTCAGCAATGCACCTAGTGTGTTTACACGCATGATGAGGACTTTACTAGATCCGTTACAGGATCCATCCATCATCTCATTCATGGATGATATTCTGATTTCAGTGACAGCTTGGATGACCACTTACAATCCTTGGAGAGAGTGTTTAATAGACTCAAGGAAGCAGGGCTTACTGCTCGTCCAACCAAGTGCATGATTGGTTACCAAACTCTGGAATTTCTAGGTCACACCATCACTCCAGGACACATTGTTCCAGAAGAGAAGAAACTGGAGAAAATCAGAAATGCACCAAGGCCAAAAACGAAGAAGGATGTGCGATCTTTTCTCTCGTTGTGTGGGTTCTACACAAATTTATCCCACATTTCACTGAACTGGGAGCTCCGTTGACGGAAACCTTGAAAAGGGATTCCCGGACCAAATCATTTGGACACCAGAATGTGAGAATGCCTATAGTCAGTTAAAGGAGGCCTTGGTCAGCAAACCTGTATTACAGCTCCCTGACCTTTCCAAACCATTTGTGTTGAGAACGGATGCAAGTGCGATTGGAATTGGAGCCGCTTTGTTACAGGAAGGAAAAGACGATGCTTCGGTTTTGAAACCTGTGGCATACGCAAGTAAGAAACTTCTACAGGCGGAGAGGAATTATTCAACCGTCGAGAGAGAGTGCTTGTCCCTCGTATGGGCAGTGCAAAAATTTCAGCCATATTTGTATGGAGTTAAGTTTCGGGTTCAGTCGGATCATCAGCCCCTGATGTTTCTGGCTACTTCTCAGAAGCTCAACGCACGTTTGATGCGGTGGTCGTTGTTACTTCAACCGTATAATTTCACAGTATAGTACATTCCTGGGAAGGAAAATGTTGGAGCGGATTTTTTGTCAAGACACCCAGCTCCTGAAGAAGAAGACTGAATCATCTGGATTAAACTCACGGTGGAGAAGAGTGAGATGGACTACTCTCTTAGGAGGGGGCCTATGTCACAAAATGAAACCGTGTGTTTATCCGGTTGATTATTACAGAGGATTTTCGGATTAAGCGGACGATCGACCAGCGACATCTATTTGTACTAACAGAGTAAACACAGTTGTACAGGTTACATCGTGTCAGCCCATAAACACATTTGATGGTGAGGGAGAAGGATATGGAATGGTTCCGTTTATCATCTATACTGCCGGACATCAGACGGAAATGGCTGCTGGGATTGTCACCACGGAACAGAAGAGTGACAAGTTGTCAACATTTGAATGCAGATGGAAGCCGTGAGATCACAGGGGCAGATGTAAAACGAAGTACCTAGTACGGAAAACAGTGCATCTGTCAATTCTTGGTTTCCGGAACATCAAGATGATTGGCAGCTTGGTATCGAAACTCTTTGTTGGGAGTTTACAGAAACTAGCTGCTTGTTTTGAGAATCTAGGCAATTACTGACAACTTTGACAGGATTTAAGCCAGGAAAATAGTTCTTGACAGGGGATGATTTGCCACTGTGCCACCTGTGTGGGGGAGTAAAGGATAACGTCACGTGGACAACTTTGGTAGTTTGCCATATAAACTCGAGTTGAGATCAACTAGGGTGGACTTGAATAATGCTCTAGTCAAGAGTGCCAGGGCACTGCAGTGCTTAGTGGAAATAATATCTACCGTGTGTTAATTAGTGACTTAATTTTACACGTGCCTATATGGCAGATGTAGATATGATTTATAGGACTGCAGTAGTGCCATTTAAGGTTCCCTACCAGATCCAAGGAAACTGTACAAGTTTTGGGAAAGAATTAAAATACCCATTCTGAAGAACACCAGTTCAAGAGTCAATAAAGTTGCATACAGAAACGTAACTTACGCTAGAAGGAAATTGATTCATCAAAGAGAGTGATGCATACTGATGCACCACACAGCATCAGACAGTAGTAACTAAATGAGAACAGTCTAATAGTTACCTAGTGTTATATAATCTCGTGTAATAGAACACAAGACATGATACGTGAGGCTAGATAGACACGAGTGAGGATCAATCCAGTACAGTAACAATTAACATTAGTAAGTAGCCCTTATGAACTGAGTGGTTCGATGTGCAACGAGGATGATCTGTCGACTAACTAACTAACTAACTAACTGCGTACACACTGCAAAAGACTTGTGCAGTTTGTTTAGGAACATTAGGAACGGACATTGTGTAGAGTGCAACCGGTCCATGATTAACTGTTAATACCACCGGTGTCTATTTCGGATGTTCATGAAATTGGATTACCAGAGGTCTACAGAGGCAAAGCATTATCCGGCAAGATGGGTTCCGGCAACGGGTGAGACGTACTTGTTCTGACGTAACGTGCTGTGGTCTATCTTTGCTGTGATCAGCTGACTGAGTTGATGTCTGAGAGACAGAGTCTACACACTTTATAGAACACGTCACACATTTTCTTCGCATACACGTCTCATACACGTTACACTTTTATTTTAATAAATTAATCTTTATTAATTTCTAGAAGCAAGAGTTGTTGAGTATGTTGCGTTGGGGAAGTATGAGAAGGGGGCATAGTACGACAGTGTGAGAGTGATAGGAAAAGGTGTCCATAGGCTGATGGAGTGTGTTGGACGGAAGCTGGTGGATTCTCCAGAATATTGAGGGGGAAAAAAAATAATATTATAATGTGGGTGTCGGATCTCCTCACTCCAGGGACGACACTTTAAAGGAGGACACGACAAACATGTGCCAGGCTCTCCTGCATCAAACGCCGTCAATTAACCTCCATGATCAGACTAGATGTAAGGTAACATGTGCCAGGCTCTCCTGCACCAAACGCCGTCAATTAACCTCCATGATCAGACTAGACGTAAGGTAACATGTGCCAGGCTCTCCTGCATCAAACGCCGTCAATTAACCTCCATGATCAGACTAGATGTAAGGTAACATGTGCCAGGCTCTCCTGCACCAAACGCCGTCAATTAACCTCCATGATCAGACTAGATGTAAGGTAACATGTGCCAGGCTCTCCTGCACCAAACGCCGTCAATTAGCCTCCATGATCAGACTAGATGTAAGGTAACATGTGCCAGGCTCTCCTGCACCAAACGCCGTCAATTAACCTCCATGATCAGACTAGATGTAAGGTAACATATGCCAGGCTCTCCTGCACCAAACGCCGTCAATTAACCTCCATGATCAGACTAGATGTAAGTAACATGTGCCAGGCTCTCCTGCATCAAACGCCGTCAATTACCCTTCCATGATCAGACTGATAGTTAGGTAACATGTGCCAGGCTCTCCTGCATCAAACGCCGTCAATTAACCTCCATGATCAGACTAGATGTAAGGTAACATGTGCCAGGCTCTCCTGCACCAAACGCCGTCAATTAACCTCCATGATCAGACTAGATGTAAGTTAACATGTGCCCAGGCTCTCCTGCACCAAACGCCGTCAATTACCTCCAGGATCAGAGCTACTGTAAGGTAACATGTGCCAGCTCTCCTGCACCAAACGCCGTCAAGTTAATCTCCCATGATCAGGAAGACCTAGATGTAAAGTAACATGTTGCCAGGCTCTCCTGCATCAAACGGCCCGTCAATTAACCTCCATGATCAGACTAGATGTAAAGGGAACATGTTGCCAGGCTCTCCTGCATCAAACGCCGTCAATTAATCTCCACTGATCAGACTAGATGTAAGGTAACATGTGCCAGGCTCTCCTGCACCAAAAACGCCGTCAATTAACCTCCATGATCAGACTAGATGTAAGGAGTAACATGTGCCAGGCTCGTCCTGCATCAAAAAAACGCCGATCAATTAACCTCCATGAATCAGACGAGATGTGAAGGTAAACATGTGCGAGGCCTCGCCTGCATCAAACGCCGTCAATTAACCGCCATGATCAGACTAGATGTAAGGTAACATGTGCCAGGCTCTCCTGCATCAAACGCCGTCAATTAACCTCCATGATCAGACTAGATGTGAGGTATTATGTATCAGGCTCCCCTACACCAAACGCCGTCAATTAACCTTTTACTATGAAACCGAGAAACCAAGACGTCGACGTGGCCGAAAGGATAAGGGATCTAGCACTGAAAGCGGGGTAGTCGGTTCAAGGCCTACATCGGCATTAAATTAGATTAAAACGTTGACTTCTCGTTCAAAAAGCAAACTACTGAACGTAAAATTGCACAATAAATCAACCTGGGGTTGGTCGCAAAGTCCTGCACAGGACGTGAAACATTCAATAACTCCCCCCCCCCCTCCTACCCGGCACTTCTCTTGCCCCTGATCACAGGGCCATCCTACAGATGATTAGATCCCCTGGGCACAGGGCCATCCGTGTAGATGACGTCACCTGGGCTCCCCACCGAAGTAACATTTCTTACCTTCTCAAACATAAAGTAATGTTTCCATTTACAACCTTACTTGCTTTCTCTGTATTATACTGAAGTAGCATTTATTACCTTCTCAAACATAAAGTAATGTTTCCGCATAACCTTACTTGCTTTCTCTGTATTATACTACGAACCTACTTCGGCATAACCTTCACCTACAAGAGGTACAGGGGACCCCCGTGTAGAGCTGTGGCTACAACCCCTGCCTAGGAAGTAACGCCGGTCCGTTGTTATATTGGCCATATCTCCCATCGAGTACCGATTAGTCTATCTATACAAACAAGAGTCTCTAGCACCATATACCAAACACACATCACGGCGTGGAACGGTGTCCTTTACTTCTATTTGACACGAAGTCCAGCTAGACTCTGCAGCCAGCATACAGCAGGCTCGTGTGTATGAAGCCGCGTAGACCACGTGGTTTTCGTGTTTCAAATGGCTTTTCTCAAGGGCGAGTCGTGCCAGGGAAACGAACAATCGTCGGTTATGTATGATACAGCCCACGATTTAGAGCTTGGCGTCAGCAAGGGCGGGTTTGACAACTGAGTCACCTAAAGATAAGATTTAACTCATCGTAAACCATGCAACTCGTCGTTGGTCGGATAGCGTCTCATAGTGAGACCAAACACTCATAACCTTGCTCAGACGACCACTTCTCATAGTCTGACCAAACAATCAACTTTGAGATTTAGCTCTCTATATCCTAGGCAGATATTTTGAGTTCTCATTCTGAGTCAGAGTCGGTTAATTAACTGGCACTGGAGAAGTGTCGAAAGCTGGCACAAGTTTCCTTACATAAGAAGTAAGTGTTGAAAGCACTTTGGCCACTGTCACGGAAAATAAACTTGTTACGATCGATGACAAACAAGACCCGACATTAGTCTGCAAAAACAACCAATCCTTTGATGTTGTACAGACTGAGAAAAATACGTCGTTAAAACTGTCTACACACGATCGGCATTTCTAACTGAGAAACAAGATACGTCGCGTCAAAATGTCTACCCCTGGTCGGCGAATCTTTATGATGTGGGTTGTTCGAGAAACGAATAACAACGCCAAACGTCTGCCAAGGCGGTAGTAGCCTTTGAAGTGCTAGACGGAAAGTCTGGACAGACGCGTGATGGATTCTGTGATGTGGGGAATTCTCAGGTTGAACTATTGTTGTACGGGACAAAGAATTTCCCCAAATGAAAGCAAATTTGACGGCGGATTGACTCCAGTTAGTCTAGAACAGGAGGAGGAAACCAGATTCTGGACGGATCAGCGTCTAGACTTTTTGGTGACGTCACTCCAGCCCATATAAAAAGCGTTGCGGTAAACAAGTGGAGTTAGTCGATCAAGATTTCTGAAGTGGGAAAGATCGGTGCAGATTTCCGAGTTGTGTTCAATGAAAGAAACTAGGGTGTCAAATTGTTGATATTTAGCAACCGGAATAGGCATATGGTAGGCTATTAATCATATCTAACTTAGAGTATGATTAGGAATAGAGTACAGTACTGTGCGGTGATATAATGTATTATAGGTGCGGTGATATAATGTATTATAGGTGTGGTGATATAATGTATTATGATTAGTGATAGAATGTTCTATAAGTGCGGTGCTAGAAAGTATCATAGGAGCGTCGGCACTAGTATCCTATTGTGTGGCTTCAACTAGCTTGAGTGATATATCATTTTACTCAGGGAGTTGAGGACAATGTAGTGGAACAATAATTAGAGAGATTAAGGATGGTTGAGAGGGAGGAGAGGAATGTGAAATGGTAGGATCTTCCAGTAGGGCATCTGCTGGGTTTCTACCCGTTCCTTTATTCTTTCCTGGTGTTGCCATGTCTCAGATCATATGATGAGTTATTTGGCCGTATGACAGAGATCGGATCTCTGTTATAGATCTGAGTGCTGCTATTGGCCTACACTCACCTAATTCCGGCCAGGATTGAGTTGCCCTCACCATAGTATTCTCTATTCTACAGGTTCCATTTACAGGTCCACGTATGTGTGCTATGATTTTCAACAGTGAAGCTAACACATTTTAGAAGATGATGGCTCAGAATTTGAAGACAGAAGTTGCTGAGAGGCCGCTACATTGGGCTTATACCCAAGTTGGTTTGCGGGAACCTGGCTTCTGCTGAGCAGGACATGATGATGAGATTTATGTTTAGCAAGTGATAGTTGTATCACTGAACAGTCAGAACATTGTAGATAAACACTACTGATACCAGGAACATTCATACAAAATTTATACTGATACCTAGAACATTCAGAGTGTGGTGTTAATACGGGGAATCTTTAAAACCAGTGACACTAGATCCATTAAGATTTCCCCAGTAACAGTGGCAATAGGGTTAGAATTTTTCTGATTAACAATCAGTTAAGGAACAGAGGAAATTCATAGTGGGAATCAGATTGAAGACTCTCATTAGACAGTGTTTGTCATGGGTGTCCACGCATCCTAGTGGTTCAAGAGACAACGGAGGAAGTCTTCACGTGACCGGAGGAGCATCACCTTGGTGAGGTTGCTTGTCTGGAATACATGGTGCTGGTGTGTTCTCAGCACAGTGATGAGAATGACTATACTCCTGAACACTGATCTGAGTCTATAGACACTTTAGATAAAGTCACACATTCTACACCTTACACACACACACATTTCTCCTACATATACTCTTTGCTTTAATACATTTCTTGTTTTTATTTGTTGAAGCTAGAGTTGTCAAGGATGATTTGTTGGGGAAGAATGAGAGGGGGGGGGGGGCATGATCCACGGGTGAGTAAGAGTGAGAAGAAGGTGTCTTCAGATTGAGGGAGTGTTGTGGACGGAGTGTGCTGGATATCTCCAGTATAGAGATATTGAATTAAAACAAATGTGGGTGTTGATTTCCCTCACTCCAGGGACGACACTAAAGTGGTAAAGAAGAACAAATAACTACTACGACATTCATTCTTTACACGCACGACAGCCACATCAGAAGTGACAGTGACTTAGAACAACAAGAACTGGGAGGCATGATTCCAGACAGACGAAGCTGGGGCCGGCAAACACCCAGAAGAACACAGAGCATTAAAGATACTACAGGCTTAAAAACATCAGATATGGGCATATTCTTAAGCAAGTGAATCGGTACAGTTATCTCGGAACAGTCATAACATCTGATGGGAGATGTCTTGAAGCGATTAGAACAAGAATTGCCATTGCGAAGGTAGCCTTTTGCAAGATGAAAAACATACTTCTTCTTCTTCTTCTTCTTCTTCTTCTTCTTCTTCTTCTTCTTCTTCTTCTTCTTCTTCTTCTTCTTCTTCTTCTTCTTCTTCTTCTTCTTCTTTATATTAATGGATAGTACTTAGCTGTATAGCTTTTATAATACTTTTCATTGTGTTTTTACTGTGAGTGAGTGTCACGAGCGCCATGAGTTAACCAGCTAATAATACCGACGTTTGCTTGGCGTATATTTTCTAGGCCACAACAGTCGTACTAACAGAGTAAACACAGCTGCACAGGTTACATCGTGTCAGCCCATAAACACATTTGGTGGTGAGTGAGAAGGAATGGATACATCGAGTTGGCAGTTCATTAACAGTTAGAATCACATATGATTGTCGGCTTAGGATATGGAATGGTTCCGTTTTGTCATCTATACTGCCGGACATCAGACGGAAATGGCTGCTTGGATTGTCACCCACGGAACAGAAGATTGACAGTTTATCAACAGGTCGGAAGTGCCCGAATAGGGAGAAAACAGTGCATCTGTCAATTCTTGGTTTCCCGGCACATCGAGAGGATTGACGGGGTTATTTGCAACTCTTTGTTGTAACTCGACAGAAACTCGCTGGCTTGTTTGAGAATCTAAACTATTACTGACAACTTTGACAGGACTAAAGCCCGGAAAATGGATTCTTGACAAGGGATGATCTGCCACGGTGCCACCTGTGTGGGGGGCATAAAGGATACGTCACGTGGCAACTTTGGTAGTTTGCCATATAAACCCTAGTTGGGATCAACTAAGGGGGTACTTGAAAAATGCTCTAGTCAGAGTGCCAGGGCACTGCAGTGCTTAGTGGAAATAATATCTACCGTGTGTTAATTAGTGACCTTAATTTTGCACGTGCCTATAATGGCAGATGTAATATGATTTATAGGACTGCAGTGTGCCATTTAAGGTATAACCTTTATAATTAAATTGTTATAATTACTTTAGGCAGTGCCTTGTTAAACTATATGTGATGATTAGCACGTTAGTAAACTACTAAGTAGTGAAGTGATACTTTGGGTCTGTTTTCTAAATAGATTGTGAATGTTGATAAGCTTTTCTAGTTGAAATTGAGTATGAGGGATAATTTGGGGCTTCCCCTAGGGGTCCCTGGGGGCGGGGGTTTCCCCATTTTGGTTGCTGATTTTTTTTTTTTTGTCATAGCCTGATTTTGGCTCTAGGTGGGGGTAAAGGGGGTAATCTTTTCTTTTGGGGGAACTTAAAAATTCTAGTTTAAAAGGGCCCCAAAGT